>PVKS010007179.1:0-74321 GCA_004027875.1 Aplodontia rufa | reverse complement strand
TTTACTTCTGCATTTTATTCATTATTTTACTTGCAAAATACTGAATTTTCTTTAATATTTAACAATACCTCTATTTTTAGATTTGTTTATTGAAAACATTTTAATTTTTATGTTTAATAATCTTCTAAAATTTATTTTATTTTTCTTGATGTAACAAGATAAACGATTCACTTATTTTCTGATTTTTGTCTTATTGGTATAACTTAGCTCTATGAATTTTCCTCTAATAAGTGCTTTATTTTTATCTTATAGGATTTAATATGAATTGCTCCCATAATAACTGTTTGTAGGAATTTTATATTATTTTATGTTTCCTTTATGAACCAAGAATAGTTTGAAGTAGGATTCTTCAAATTTCCAGTAGAAGGACTTTTTTATTTCTGATTTTGTCAGTAGTTATAACTTTATTGAGTTGTGATTAAATAAATTATTCATAGTTTATATGGTTATCTACTTTGTGGTATTAATAAAAATTTCCTTTGTACCCAAAGACATACCATTTTAAAAAATATGTTGTTTTGGGGGACATGAAAGTGTATTATCTATTTTCAGAGTTTAATGTAAATAGACATGTTATTAGTTATGTTATTTATATTTTCTACACTCTTGCTTTGTCATGAATTGAAAAGCATGGATTAAGTTCGGCAAATACAATGCATTATATATTTATCACCTGTAATTTTGTCTTAGCATTCTATTTCTTTTGTTAATTATATATTTATCAGTACTGTATTTTCATTTGACTCACCCCTTTGCTTTTTAATGTGTATCTTCATTTTATTTAATGTTGAATTTCTTCTTGTGTGAAAGAGCAACATCATTTTGTGCATGCCATTTTCCTGCTGTATGTTTGACCATGTTTTGTTCTCAACATTTCTGAATTCTGAGTAACTTTAAATGTGTCATATGCAAGATATATGATTACTATAGTGTAAGATCTATTTTTTCTTTGTGAGTCAATTTGCAAATATTTTTCTTTCAAATAGATAAGTTAGAGAAATTTATATTTATTGTATGGTAAATATATATAATATGGCCAGAATACTACACTATTTTTCTTGTTTGCAGTGTTTATGGTTTTTATTTTTTACATTTTTTTCTATCTTTGGTTTTTCTAATATTTAGGAAGGTTTTTGGTTATCTCTATAATATTATATAGTAGTCAGCTCTCTAAATTCTCTATTTCTTTATATGGTAACTTGTAATAAAATTTGTAACTGTAATAAAATTTGATAAAATGTTTGCATGTCCTCCTCTAATTCCATTTGTTTTTGTCTACTAACTGATATTTGCCAATAAAAGAAAAAAGAAATAAATGGGATGGTATCAAATTGAAAAACACCCTTATAGCAAAGGAAGCAATTAAGAGCATCAAGAAAGAACTTAGAGAATGGGAAAAAAGTCTTTACCTCCTGTACCTCAGACACGGCATTATTATGTGGGATATACAAAGAACTCAAAAAACTTAACACCAAAAAAATTGAATAACCCAATCAATACATGGGCAAAAGAACTAAACAGACACTTCTCAAATGAAGAAATATAAATGGTCAACAAATATATGAGAAAATGCTCAACATCTGTAGCATTTAGAGAAATGCAAATTAAAACTTCACTGAGATTTCATCTCACTCCAGTTAGAATGGTGATAAATCAAGAATATGAATAATATGTGTTGGTGAGGATGTGGGGAAAGCGTATACTTATACGTTGTTGGTGGGACCGCAAACTGGTACAGCACTCTGGAAAGCAGTACGGAGATTCCTCATAAAGCTAGGAATGAATCCACTATTTGACTGAGCTGTCCCACTGCTTGGTATATATCCAAAGGAACTAAAAGCAGCATACTACAGTGATGCAGCCACATCAATGTTCATAGCACCACAATTCATAATAACTAAGCCAAACCAATCAAGGTGCCCTTCAACTAACTGGTGAATGGATAAATAAATTGTGCCAGATACACACACTGGCGTATTACTCAGCTGTAAGGAAGAATGACGCTATGTCATTTCTGGCGACTGAATGAAACTGGAGGATATAATGCTAAGTAAAATATGCCAGTCTCAAAAAACCAAAGGTTGAATGTTCTCTCTGATCTGTGGAAACTAACCTGAAATAAGGAGAAGAACAGAGGAATAGTCAAAGGGGAAGGAAATGGAGAGGAAGGAGGAATGAAATAGGGAAGTTTTTTTTTAAAGAAAGAGGGGACAGTGAGAAAGAGGAAGAGAGAAGAATTTTTATTTAGTTTTTCATGTGAATTTCATTCCTTGGACACTTCATTGTGTACATGATGCTGGGGTTTGAACTTGTGGACTTGTGCATGCCGTGCAAGCTCCATAACCGCCAAACCACCACTCTAGCCCTGAAATATGGACGTTAATGGAAGGAATCTGCTTAACTTTCTCATATTCATATATGAACATATTATAGTGAATCTCATCAATGTATATATTGAGTAACTAAAAAATAAAAGCTATTTAGTAAATAACAGAAAGACCAGTAGAGGGAAGAGAAAGGAGGAGGGCTGAATTAGAATAAATTATACTGCATGCTTTTATATAAATGTTAATGTTTATCTTATTGTCAAATATATCTAAAAGGAACAGGGGGTGGGAGGAAGGGAGGGGTAGGGGAATTGCTGGAACTGAATTAAAACAAGGTACACGCCAAGCTTTTCTAAGTATGTTATTGTACATACAATTGTAATATATATAAAAAATGCTCTTCATAGGTATAAGAATTATGTCAGTATACTTCATTATATTAGAAAAAATATATACCCCAGAAAGAAAGGCTAGGAACCAGGGGGTGGGAGAAGGGAGGTGGGGGAGTGCTATAGGGGGGGATGTTGGCCAAATTCTATTGTTGTGTTGTGTGCTTGTACAAATATGTGATAACAAATCCTATCATTAGGTACAACTATAATGCACCAATAAAAATCAAATAAAAATTATCTTTCAAAGTGTTTATCATTTTGAATATTCTTTATATTTCTGTTATTGGTTAATTTTTAAAATAATATTTGCACTATTATGTATTAGGCAATTAGCACATTTTTTTCAACTTTTCCTTTCCAATTCTAATTTTCTTCATTGCATTATTTCTACATAGTCAAAGCAAATTTCATTTACATTTACCTGTGTCTTAATCTACTTTATGCAGCCATAATAGAACACTACAGATTGGCTAATTATAAAGAACAGAACGTTATTCCCTCCCAGCTCAGGAGACTGAGACATTCAGGATGAAGGTGCTGGCATCTGGCGAGGTGCTTCTTGCTGTATCATGCCACTGCAAAAGCCTGAAGGGCAAGAAAGGGCACAAGTGAGACAAAAGGTGGCTGAACTAGTCCTTTGGTACCGGACCTGCTCCCACCAGAAGAACATTAATGCATTCATATGGGCAGAGCCCTTACGACCTAAACACCTTCTGAAGGTCTCGCCTCCTAATATTGTCACATTGGCAATTAAATTTCAACTTGAGCTTGGGAAGAGGTAAACATTCAAACCACTGTAGTTGGTCACTCTAGTTCTCACATGTTTTTAAACCTTAGTTATATAATGAAATATATTTAGAAGTCTGCAAAAGTATTTTGGCCAGTTTCCTCAAACACATCTTCATTAATTTGAAGTACATATTTTAGCATGTTCCTCAGGAAAGATTTTTGTAAGCAGCATTCTCTGTGTTCTTGCAATTTTGAAACCGATTTTTAATCTTGGAGGTGAATTTGACTGGTATGCAATTCTTGACTTCTAATTTCTTTATGTGACTCTCTTGTAGATATTGCCCCATAATTTTTTGAAACTGAATGTTGAAATCTGAATTTTTGCCTGATTGCTTATAGGATTCTTTTTTTTAAATTTTTAATCTTTATAATCTAGAATCTTTACTATTTTGGTGTTGACAATTGTAGGTCAATTTTCTATTGATTCAATCTTCTTTTCCTTAGTTTTTATAACCTTGAATACTAATTTTTTAAAGAGAGAAGGACAGTGAGAGAGAGAGAGAGACAGAATCAATTTTTATTGATTTTTTTCACATGGCTTTAATTGCTCTGACACTTAGTTGTGTACGTGGGTGCTGGGGTTTGAACCTGTGTACTTGTACATGCTGGGCAAACGCCATAATCACAGAGCCACTGCTCAAGCCCCTTGAGTTCTAACGTTTTAACATTTTGGTATGATGTTTGCTCATAGTGTTCTAGTTCTCCATCGTAACTATGTGATGTTGGAAATGTATTGGTAAATTCTTAAATTTTTTTGCTTTGTTTTATCTTGACTGTCACTTTTAAAATGTATCCTTTTATTTGTTTAAAAAATTCATATATAGCGAAATTCACTTCTTTTGGTATGCTGTTCTATCATAGTCGTCTGCTAGATACCAGTCACCATTCCAGTCAAAATAGTTTCATCACTTTCCAAAATTCCTCTGGGCTTGCCCTTATATAGGGCCTTTTATTGATGCTTCATTTGGATGAACTCATTGTTGAATGAGTTCAGATTTTTTCGGATTTGCTATTTGCACAATATGTCTGCTGTGGGTCGGGGAGGAGGTGCTTGGTGGCCTCCGGCTCCTCTGCTTTCACAGTGCTCCCTATTGGAATGGCTCTTCTATGCCACTCGTGTGGTACCACAACTGGATCCAAGAGGGCTCTTCTGCATTGATTTCTATTTTCTCTGCCACAAATAAGAAAAGATAGGCTTTTTCCCCCATTTGGAATGGGAACCCTTCACCTCCAGCCAGCATACTTTCACAGTCGTTTTCAGAGATCTGTTGCTCAGCATCTGCATTTCTTTGTCACCTTTATCCCTGTGTGTACATACCATATGCTGCTTTTGGTAACTCTTATATGATTTTGCAGTCTGTAGAAAATATGCTTTCTAGTTATTCTAAACATGGAGATTATGACCTTTTGTTTTAACTGTGTAACATTTGCACACTGGCCAGGAGGAGAAAAGTGAGTGTCTCACCTGGCCCTGTTCTCACTGGACGTCCCTCTCTTGACTTCTCTGTATCACTAACACTCCCTCAGTCCTGTTCTCTGGTTCACACTTTAAACATTGGAATGCTTCAGGCTGATACCTCTCTTACTCACCCATAACTCCACTAAACTTTCATACAGAAACGTCTTCTTATATTCTAGACCTCTTCACTGTTCCCTAAACATGTAATTTCAAAGTCGATTTGGTTTTTTATTCCTGCTTTTATTTTAGCTTTGAACGTCCTTTTCTTTCTTTCCTGATTAGTGTACTCATGCCTATGCTTCAAGACCTAGAAATATTTTGCCTTCAGTAAGAACTCTTCCTGGATACCTCCTCATGGCAAGTTCATCTCTTACCTGGCTCACATAGTATGTTGTCCCATTCTTGGAACACTTATCTGTCATTAGCAAGCAAATCAGTATCCCATGTGCCAATACATTAAACAGTAAGCATGAAAATTTCAGATCCTGGATTTTTAGCTTTCCTTTGTCAATCAGCACTTATCCTCATTTAACCTCATTTGGTTTTCGATGCATACAGTTGAAAGGTACAATATTTTGGTTTATCCAAATCTCCTTATCTAGTTTTTTTCTCTCAAGTGATTTAGTCATGTCAAACCAACTCTTCTACTCTTAGGCAGTAACCAATTCCTCTAAATTTAGAACTTTCATAAAATTTGGAAAAGCACAATAGTCAATGTAAACTCTCTGCATTGCAGGTGATGCAACTGTCACCATAGCTCACAGATACACTCCCAGGGAACAACTGAAGATCCACACTCAGCTGGCGGATGTTATCATAGTCGCTGCAGGTAAGTCCCCAGTGACTTATTTGGTAGAATGTCATAAGCAAAGTAATTCCTGCCCTAATAGCTGCATGATTGAAAGAAGATTTTATTGGGAAATACTTACATAGGTACATGTATGGCTTAACTTCCATTAGCTGGATTCTGTTTCTTTGCAATTATCATATTGATACATTGTGCCTATGTTAGCATTTGTTACTTCATTGTGGTAATATCAAATGCATATGTTTTGACAGGAGCAAGACATGTTTAGAGAGGCAATAAACGTTTTCAGACCATAGCATTAAGTGAAATCTTTTGTAGCAACTGATGCATTTCTGATGAGACAAATACTATTCTGACTTCTGTATAGAAATACTTGTATTCATACACAAGACTCAGAATTTGTTGAGTAGAGAAGAATTTGAATAATCATATTTTTCCATCTAACTTTAGACAGAATGAAATTTACATTACCTTTTTTTTTTTTTAAAGAGAGAGGGACAGTGAGAGAGAGAGAGAGAATCAATTTTATTTAGTTTTTCATGGACTTTTGTTGCTTGGACACTTCATTGTGTACTTGGTGCTGGTGTTTGAACCCGTGTACTTGCGCATGCAAGGCAAGCGCCATAACCGCTGAGCCACTGCTCCAGCCCCTACATTACATTTTAAAAGTGTCATCTGACCCTAATGTTAACAACTTGTAAAGAATACTTCACAGTTGCTCTTTCTTCCCATTTATCAATTGTTATATTGAATGAATTTTTTTTTCACAGTGGAGCATAACCTTTCATCTGCATTCATGTTCACGTTTTGTTTAGTTTTCACAACAAATGGCCAATGTGTGACTGCAGTTCTCTTTCCAGATCCGCTGATATTTTCTCATGCCTAACAAACCTTTTGTCACAACTCTGTTGTCATCTTGGAGTTTCTCCTACAGATTCCTTTGTAAGGGCCTACCTTGTCATTGGGTACATGGTTTTTAAAAAGAAAATAGTAAAGGAAAAAGAAAAGGAAAGTAAAGGAAGGGAAGGCAAAGGAAGTATTGAACTTTCACAAAATGAACAAATAATAGCTAGGAGGCCGAGGGCCCCTGGGTGTAACCCTGTTGAGGTTCTCTGTGCGGCAGCCAGCCCACTGTGATAGTCTCTTACCACCAGAGGGCTCTGGTGGAGTGAGAAGCTATTTTGGACGTAGGGTAGTTGGCCAAAGCACACCCTGACCTGGGCCAAACGGCATTTTGAGGGTGGGAACAAGCCCTGTTCCTAGCCTTGTTTTCCACCAACAATATTTCTCAATAGACACAAAGATGCACCGAATGTTGGAGGGCAGCCCTATATGCAGGCCTGCAATAATCTTGAAGAAATAAACATTTGGTTAATGGGAAACTTTAGGATAGAAAATTGATACTTTATGAGAAATACCTAAAGATAACTACATTTACAATTCATTACTAATCACCTTCAGAATTTAAGAATAAAACATATTGGTATTAGTAAATTAAAGTGAAATTACAGGGAAAACACGAATTGATGTTAAAAATAAGATTTCATACAAAATCAGACAATAGGAATAAAATGACCACATCATGCTTATGTGTGGGAAATGAACAGATACAATTATCAGTGGGTATTGAAGAGGAAGATAGTGATCTAATGGCAGAGGTAGCTGGAACAGGGAGGGCTGGACCACTGTCATTACTGGAATGTCAGCATATATGGAAGCAGTCCCATCTACAAGAAGTCAGGAAGAGTAGAAGGAGGAGGAGTGTATGATGTGTCAGAAAGATTGATAACGTTTGAGAGGTGACAGTGAAGAATGTGGTGATGAAACCTTCAAATAGGCTTGAAGAAGAATAAAGTAAAAGAAGAAATCATTGTATGAAGATACTGAGGCATGGATAATATTAGCTTATGTTAATATTAACCTCACTCCTCCAGTTTCTTATAGTACTATTTTTTTTCCATACTGAGAGTTGAACCCAAGAATGTGCTACGACTGAATTAAATCTTCAGACCTTTTTATTTTTTATTTTGAGACAGGGTCTTGCTAAGTTGCTGAGGGTCTAAGTTGCTGAGGAAGACCTCGAACTTCTGATCCTCCTATCTCAGCCTCCTGAATCACTGGGAGATGCCTGGCTCTAACCTTATATTTTAAACTATGTGTCACTTTTCAAACATCTACCTCAAAATAGATATTTGGACTAAGTTAAAACCTCAGATCAAAAATTCAGACTCTGCTAAGTTATGTACATAGAAGTAAGAGGCTTTTAAATCCCTACTCAAAACCACCATTTTGAGTTCATAGAATTAATTAGTTTCATTTAATGAATGGCATTTAATACCATTTTATAGCAGGGTTTTTTTTAGGTTGGTAGGTAATGCTTAGAATAATACCTGACACATAGTGGCTGCCCAATTAATGCATTCTGCATTGGTTTTGATATTGTAACTGGAACACAGACTTCTTCAGTTGATATCAACTAAGTTAGAATATTTTTAAGACTACAATTTTTAAAAATGGAATATTATTTTATATACTGGTTGATTTACATAATGTAACATTATTTTACTGAACATCCTTTGTGTCATTGTAATATAGTTAATAAAGTCATGAAAGTGAAATATTTGTTCATAAAAGAGTCAGGCAGATGACTAACTTGAGTACAGATGCTAAGATGAAGGGTGAAGGGGGGATGGAGCAGTAGCTCAGTGGTAGAGCACTTGCCTGGCATGCGTGAGGACCCATTCAAAGCCTGCACCACATATACTTAGTTAAGTGTCAGAAAAACAGAACCCAGATGAAAAAATAAAAATAAAGTTGATTCTCTCTTTCTTTCTTACACTCTCCCTTTCTCTTTTAAAAATAAAAAAATGAAGGGAAAAAAGAGTAAAGACTATTACATACATTTAAGCACATGGCTGAATGAGAAGAAATAGCTGAGGTGAAGGCTATATCAGCTCTGTATGAGGCTAATGATAAAGAAGAGATGGCTAGCTAGAAGCGGGCATCAATTCTAAGATGGCATTAGAAGTTCCTTGGATCCTTTCATATCTCATACTTCAAGGAAACCAGAGGATATCCCAAGTTTGTAAAAGTTCTTAGAATCTTCATTATCCAGAAAGACAAATTTTTTTAAAACAGATATTGTCCAAAGGACCTCTGTTCACTTGAGTAAATTCTGTGCAACTTTCATTCTGGAGACAGCTGCTGAGTCAGTGCCACTTGCATTTTAACTTCTAGATATGGAGTGGCATGGTGGTGAGAGCTGGCATCTTGTCCACTGAGCCATCCCCTCCAGCATGATGAATGAACCTCCACAGTCATAACTCTAGCGTCTTCATTGCAACACTTTTAATGACAGACACTGTAATATAGAACCGGATAAATGGGCAATTCAGTGGAGTAATTTGGAATGTTCATACCAGCTAGCTTCCTTTCACCACTTCTCCCATTGTATCATCAAGTATTGGACATACTCCCATTAAGCATCTCCCTGGATTCTCAGAAGAATTTCCCGTTTGTGAATTTACCCCTACTTGAAGCAGGATTGGTAATATTCAAAATTCCAGAACACTGAGAAATTCCAAGGGGTGGGCATGGAAATAGTCTGTTTCACCCTCTGAAGCTCGTGCAACCCAGGAGTGGAACTTATTCATTTACAGCCCCAGATGCTTCCTGAGTAAATGCCAGCACATTTCACGGCTTTACTAATGCTATTGCTCTTCCCATGTCCCTTTTCTCATTCTCCAGCTTGTCCGCTTTAGCTAAACTCTGTTTCTCCACTTAGAGTTCTTTTCGAAAATTGTAACTTATCTCAATTTGTCAATTATTTTTTATCATTATCCTACTGATGGCTTTTTTGTTATTTATTTATTTTTATTCAGAAATTTATTTGTTGAACAATCACATAAGCTTCTAATGAAATAATATAATATATATGTATATATATGTGTGTATATATGTATATATATGTGTATATATATATGTATGTTCTGAAAATTAGATTTACCCCCAAGAGTCCCCCCCACCAATTACTCTCTCTTATCCCTCCCCTTCCCTTCCCAAAACATCTCTAAAAAATGTATTAGGTTGTATGACATTACACCATTATTTTTAATGGTATGGATTGGTGAAAATGCACAGACCATGCTAAGGTAAGAATTCTAAGATTTAAAGTATTATACTACCACTTATGAATTGGGTAACCTTGGTCAATTCATCCTATCTCTCTGAACTCCAAACTTCATTGATATGGTGTGAAGAACAATAACCTTTCACACAGTTTTGTTAAGCTAGCCAGTCCACATAAAGAGCAAAACTCAGTATCTTGAATACTGGAGATTCTCATTAACTGTTATGTGCTAATATGTTATATGCCAGTCCTTCTTAGGGTATTGCATATGAACACTTAATAATTTAGAGATATGGTGACTACTGTAAGCTGTGACTCAGCATAACTAAGGGGATACACTTTTTGCATACTTTTGATACATAGATAGAATCAGAGTTGACAGATTATTATAGACATAAATAAATTAATCTGGAAGTGACTGAAATGTAAGATAACACTTTTATGAAAACTTTTTTATTTAAGCCTTCTGATTTCTCAGGATGGCATCCGTCTTTTTTTATGGCTGTGTATTCAATTGTTCCCTGAATAAACTCCTCATTACCTTTGCCTTTTTTGGAGCAACCTGAATTTGTGAAGGAATTAGGATGAGGCACTTAGGTGAAGTGCTTTTTCTGTCAGACTTCAACCCTTGCTTCTGGCCTCCTACTCCCTCTACCTTCTCTTCCTACCCCAGCCCATTCCAGCTCCCATGCCCAGACCTTGTTCCAACCAAGCAAAACAGTTCTGATACACAACAAGCTTTACATGAGAGAGCAGCTTGACTCTTGAATTTTTCCCACGGTGTCAGTAATATATCCTTCCTGCCAAAACTTAGAAAACGCAGGCAATAGAGAGAGGGAGAAAAACCAAAATCTTAGCAATGTGAACTAAGGTTAAGAATTTGATTCTTGGGGCTGGAGCGGTGGCTCAGCGGTTTCGGTGCTTGCCTGGCAAGCACAAGGACCCGGGTTCAAACCCCAGCACCACGTACACAACTGAGTATTGGAGCGACTAAGGCCATGTGAAAAACTAAATAAAGTTGTCCCTCTCTCTGTCTCTCTCTCTGTCCCTCTCTCTTTAAAAAAAAAATTTGATTCTTGCCCTTCCACTGTTTTATATTTATATATAAATCTATATATATATATAGACATTTCTTTTACCTCTCATGCACTGTTAGTATTTGCAGCTCTTCACTATATACATGTTTCCTGATAAAATGTTTTCTTCTAAAATAAGATTTCTGATGACTCCATGGTATTCCATGCTATGGATATACAATTATTTATTCATCCACTTCTTGATCATTGGATATTTAGATGTTTCCCAGAATTTTACTATAATGAATAATGCACTAAACAATGGTGAATTTCTTTGTAAACACCTAAGATTATTTGCACAAGGGATATATTTTATCATATTTGTCTTAAGATCTTTATTTGCTTATTAATGATTACTTCTATGCCGAAAAACAAAATTAACATTGAAACCTTGTGTATAACAAAGGCTACATATGTGTATATAATACTATGTCATATTCTGTGCCTCATGTGTGTATTATAAACAATTTAAACAAAGGAGGTAAGTGTGTGTCATTTGTAATCCATTCTATAGACATGTTAATTCAGATCATTACACTAAACTCTACATAAAAGATGGCAGTCTATGTATAAAGGGAAAGATCCTTAAATATGAGGGTGTTATGGTAGAAGAAGCATGGTCTTTTAAGTAAGGAAGATTTGACTTCAATTTTTTTCTTTTTCTTTTCTTTGCAGTACTGCGTCTCAAACCCAGGGCACGGTGCATGTTAGACAAATGCTCTACCATGGGCTGTACCTTTAGCCTCTTCCCACTTCAGTTTTTTTTTTTCCCAAATTTTTTTTTTAAAGAGAGAAGGACAGTGAGTGTGTGTGTGTTTGTGTGTGTGTGTGTGTGTGAGAGAGAGAGAGAGAGAGAGAATCAATTTTTATTGAGTTTTTCTCATGGCTTTTGTTACTCTGACACTTAGTTGAGTACGTGGGTGCTGGGGTTCAAACCTGCGTACCCAAGCATGCAGGGCCAAGTGCCGTAACCGCTGAGCCACTGCTCCAGCCTCCCCATTTCAGTTTTAACACTAAAAATAGCACATAACACACTTGGCTTCATTTTGAATTACTAGAAAATGAATGTAATAATCCCAGAGTTAGAGACTGCTATAAGAATTAAATGCCTAACATGTAACTGGCTACCAGCTGAATAGAGTTTTCCCTCTCTTCAGTCAACTGTTGTGATGGGACCCTTTATGTATGCCTAAAATTATATTATGGTTTAATGAATATACATGAAATTCTATAATCTAGTACCAAAACATATTTTAATTAAATTATTGCTATTTTGGTAATATAGACTATAAATTTTGTGTATAAACTTTTGCATTTTTTCCTTGAGTCCTGTTAGCCTCAAATAAACAAAAAGATCTCCCAAAACTGAGCACAAGAACCATTGAAAAGATTTATTTCTTTTTCTTCATTTTCCTAAAATCTTATATCTTTTTCTCAACTTATTCTAATCACGGGACTTTTGAAAAGAGGCTCATAATCTCATCTCTAGCGTTTTCACTCTGTGGTATCAGTTTGTGGTAAGCAGAGGTACATGTTTTCTTTGGAGGTTCTTCTCTCTACACATTATACACTTCCAGTTTTTTTTAAAGAGTGAGAGTCTGAGAGAGAGAGAGAGAAAGAGAGAATCAATTTTTATTTAGTTTTTCATGTGGCTTTCATTGCTTTGACACTTAGTTGTGTATATGGTGGGGGGGTTTAAACCTGGGTCCTGGCGCATGCCAGGCAAGTGCTGTAACCGCTGAGCCACCTCTTCACTACACTTCAGGTTTTTATGAGTAAAATAAGTGCTAGTGGCAATATTGAGAGGAAATTTCCCATAAGGAATAATTAGATGAAGGATTTTTCATTATGCAGAAATATAGATTTTATTAGAAAAGTCTTTTAATGATTGAATGTTATGTTTTAAAAATATAATCCCACGTGGCTATGTATGTGTATAGCAAGGGGCAGTGGGGAGAGGTTCTTTCAAGATGTATCTCTAGCCCTTGCCATTATCACTTTGTGGGTTTTTATGCCTATGTCCCAGTGACTGGCGCATAAGCCAAGCAATGCTTTTCAGAATGTATAAATTAAATCATACCCTTGAAGCCCTGTCGTTGAAGGAGGGATAGAAGCTTTTATTTTGTCACTAATAAAGAAATTTTATTGATGTGCCAAAAATTTCATTGATCATGTGACATACCCCAAATCATATTCATCTTTCCCTTTGCTAGACTAGTGCTGAACTTGAAAGTATAGCATGATGTGAGATTGTACTGGTAAGTGTCTTCTGCTACATTCTGTCTTCACACTTTTACCGAAAGTGTGCATATTGATTTCCGCCTTTATGGCTGTGTGGCACTTGAGCTGTAGTCTTTGTCGTATGATTAACAACAGCATGTACAGATAGGGCTTGTCTGCCAGTCACTGTTCCACTGGCTTTCAGTGTTCTAAATCCTCTCTGTGACTCAGAACCTAATTGACTTTTCTAAGATCACAGTTGGTGGGTGAGCAAGCTCACCCAAACCAATGCAAATTCTAGTATGGGGTTCTGGCCACAACAAGGCATTGGCTTCAGTGAAAGTTCTGGTTCCTGAAGGCAGGGTGTCTCGTGCTGCCTTGTGGCTTTCAGCAGATACTCCAGTGAGGCAGCCGAGCCATGCACTTCCTCTTCTGTCCATATAATTAACTTCCACTTGTGAGGCAGAGGGCACACCGAACTCCAGTTAAAGCCTCACAGGATTTAAAAACCTCGAAAAGCACTCTTTTACCCTCAGCATACCAAAATTTTTAACAGTCCCCCCTTTGCCAGTTTCTCTTTAGTGTTCCTGGAGTGTAATCCTTCCTGGGTCTTTGACAGAAACTTAAAAACATAGTGTTGAGAGAAGTCTTGCCTGCTTCCATTTCCCAAGGGCACGGAGTCCTTTGGGCCAGTCCTACTGCCCAGTGGAGACCCTCAGATACCTTAGGCCACCCCTATTCTGCCACCCAAAGGAGATAGGAAAACATCTGCTCACTTGGGGTCACTGCCTAGGTGCACATGTATCCTGTCCTCCTGCAGGGAGCCACCTAGACTGAGTTTGTATGTGTTTGAGTTGACATGTTTCAAGTCTGTTGGTTGATGTGATCAATTCCATGACCGTGCCCTTTTCCTCTGAGTGTGTGCCAATGAAAGATAGCCTATTCTTTCCTCAGCGTTTACTTTGTGTATGAAAAGAATCTTTTTCTGAAGCTTTTTCATTTCATACCTGTTTTCCCTACAACCCAATCTTTTTTGTTTTCTAAAACACTGTATGAGTAACAAGAGAAAAATGTCCTTCATAAACCAAGATATATCATATCATAGAGACAAATTTGTATCCAAAATATATGATAACTTAACTTCATGAATGTTAAGGCTTTTCACTGTATAACTTTAGGTTTGATTACTAAATGCTTCTAACAGCCTGAATTTTCTGTTTATGCTCGCATTTCCAGGCTGTGTGTGGCAGATTTCTCATGACAAATCCATTCACTGCTTTTGTCTTATTTCAGTTGATTTCCATTACATGCTTGGCCAGGCTATGCAATTGATGCACTTGTAGCAGACTTCATTCTTACAGTCCATTGTGTCTTTATAAGAATCTTTATACCAAGAGTCTGGTTTTACTAATCATATGCTTCCTGTGTTTATTCTTTTAATGACATCAACGTTTTCTAAAGTAAGAAGAAATTTGTTTTCTTAGTAATTCATGATTTCTGAGCCTGGACTGCCTAATTTTTGCTTGAAATATCTATTGACTTATTCACTGTTATTTTTTTAAAGAAACTAGGACCTGACAATGAACATTCTGCATTCTACGGATGTGCTCTGAAATTTTTCCTAGGCTTGCGGTCTATTCGTTGTAAATTCATTCTTCCACACCTGTGCTTCCCATTCAACAATCTGGAGGCTCTGCTCAGGCAGGTCACACTGGGGTCTACATGGAAGTATGAATTGGAAGATCTCTCACCCCCTTGCTAGTAAATGATTAACTCTGTATTGAAGCAGGACAGATTCTGGAGTCTCTAATCCATTTCAAATAATGAGTGATGCCTAAAGCCATTATATTTTTTCCGTAGTATCAGTAGATAATTGAACGTCTACTTTAAGTTCTCTGCGCCCTCCTTGGATATGTCCTTTGAATGTTATCACTCATTTCAATAAATGACTCTAAAAAATGCTCTCTGGCGTACACTGAAGAGGAACCCTAAGGCATTTTTTCCCACCATATTTTTAATGTATTTACCTCTTTCAGTGTTTATTTACTTTTTAATTCACCTCACTTTCTCTGAGGCTGTTTATCAAGTTGTAGTTTATAGTTCTAAACAAGCTATTTAATGACACGAACATGAAGCATAAAATATACCTTAATGTTAAGTAAAATGTAAATATATCTTGATAACATGCCTATCTTTGTTTAAAGTAGAGAAGTCCTTTCTCAAGGATCATACTGTGAATTTTGAAGTATATAAAATAACACAAGAGGAGAAGGAGAATAAAAATAGAAAGGGGCTGATGAGGTGTGTGATGTGTAGGGAACAGTAAGACATAACAGTGGGACAGCGCTGAAGTGACTGCCACTGTACCATGACCCCCACCAGCAGCCAGGAGCAGGTGATATTTATCTTTGTATTTCTTAAATCTAGTGACGAATTTTGCTCTTGGTACCAATTTGCTATTGAATAAATAAATACCCTTGTTTAGAAATAAGGCACTTGTCTTGGTTTAAGCTTTTTTCTAGAAGGTTAGGAAAGTCTTTAGAGGTTCCCAAAATCTCTTCCAAACCCATTGAGCCTTAGGTTCCCTTTAATACCTTGTTTGGGACTGCTGCACCTTATGAAGGCTTAATATGGCATTGTATCATCCATTGACTCAGAGCTTGCACCTGCGGAGTTCAAATATAAGGTATGTAGGAGAAAGAGACACCTGAGAGAAGATGACTGCCTTCAGTAAAGGAATTAGAAAATGCTGCTGCTTTACCGTCTAGTGTGGGTAGGCATGCGAACCCTGCTGCAGGGTGAAGTCATCATTCCTGGGGCGTGTGCGGTGTGCATTCTTGCTGAATGTTTCTTCCAGACATGTGTTAACTGGCAGAGGTAAATTATTTCATTAGATCTGTGTCACTTATTCTTAGTTGTGGCATTGTAGTAGCATCGATACATCAAATTAAAATCCAAGGAAAATTGAAAACTAAAAATATTTAGGAATCTAAGGTTACAAGTCGTTGCTCACATAACCATTTGTACAGAGGTGATGTTTGAAATGTGCCGTGGCCTGACTGGCTGTGCACCTGGCTCTATGCTTTAGGTGTGTCTGGTTCTGAAGAATGGCCGTGATCAGGAAGAAATTGTGTTTGCTGTATCCGTCATGCCTCCTCAGCTAACTTTCTATGAAATTCCTTTCATTTTACCCCTTGATATGGTTGGAAAAGGTTTCTGGCTCTGTCTTATCATCCTTCATTTAAGTGCATTTTATTCAAATTTATTTCTGGTTTGATTAATTAATAATTGCTTGTTTAAAAGTGACTTGCTTTCTTTTTTCTTACAAAATCTGGGAATTAATTAATGTGGTCCTTCCTCTGTGATTGGCGTAAATTCAAATAAGTCATAGGTTCATCCCTGAGCATGCAGATTGCAGGTAGTTCACTCTTACTAGTTTACTAATAGTGTCCTATAAGTGAAATCATAATCAGTATCAAGGATCAGATATTACATCGTTTAAAAAAAGACAGATATGTTGCCACAATGTTACTATTGACTGTTGTGTGTGTTTCATAGTTCTTACTTATATTTATTTTAAAAATAATAAGAAATATTCCTTATCTTTGTAACACACACACACACACACACACATCAAAGGGCACATTGTAATCTGCATCCTGCCCAGGATAGCGGATCAGGGTATTCCTAAAAATAATGTGGTAAGTCATATCAGAATGAGTGAGAATTCCTTCATGTGTACTAAGAGTAACTTTTTCATTTTTAAAGGCAATAAGATATCACCCATAAATTAAACTGTTAACTAAAAAAACACATGAAGGGGGTTCACCCATCTCTACTTTATGATAAAATTTATGACTATGACTTTTGGACTTCTGGTCTATTTTATTACACTGCATTTCGGTTTTTTTTTTTTTTCAGTCACCTTCCATGGAATCCTTTCTAAATTCCCTGAAAACAGGAGCTCTGTCAATGATATTTGTTCTCAGATGTTAGCATACTGTCTCATTCATTACATATCTATTAGGCTTCATGGGAAGAGACTGTTATAATATGAAAAGAAGTCAACCATGAAAATCTTTGAGGAATTTGAACTTTTTTCAAATTCACTTTTATTCATTTTTTTAATTTTTTATTTTTGAACAACCTTACAAGATTTTAACAAAATAATATAAAATGTGTATAAAATGTGAATATATTCTGGATATTGCAATTATCCCCAGGAGTGCCCCCCCAATTACCCTCCCTTATCCCTCCCTTCCTTTTTTTAAAACAAGCATTTAGCTTACTTGGATATTTTGTGTTATATGTTTGTTTTTAATAAATATTTCTACCTCAAAAATGATTTCTTTGATTTGTATGAAATCATCTTAGGACCATTCTGACTTTCTTTTTCTGCATATCTTTGGTGTATCTGAATTATCATGAACTTACTGTTCTCATTCTTTGATTGATCTAGGCATTGCAAAGTATGCTATAGGAATAGTAATTAATTCCCAGCAAACAAAGGTTGTGGGCAAGGTAACAGAGCCACCCATTAAATCCCTAGGAGTAGAAAGAGGTTTTTTTTTTTTTTTTCAGTTTTTAAACCCTGATTTTTTTCTTGACTTTTACTTGTATACTAACCTTACCTATGATAATGATGTACTCAGTGAGATATGACCAATTATTATATTACAATATTATATTTATGCTTTGGGAAGACCAAAATTAGAATACCATTCAATATATTAATAGGCATGATAGAAAAATCTGCTTGATATTAATTTATCCAACTATATTTATGTGATTGTTAAATGTTTATATTTGGGCCTGTGGAAGAAGATCCCACTCCCTGTTTATGGATAGTGAGGTCTTAAATGAAAAATGAAATCATTTTTTATATTCATGACTGTCCTTTCAAATCTGATAGAGAGTATGGTATAGTTCTTTGAAAATAAAGATGTCCAGGTGGGGAAGTCTTTGTGTGCTGGTAGGGATACAACCTACTATTGACTTTGCAGAAAATAAGCTGGGAACAGTGGTGCACACCTGTAGTCCCAGCAGCTCCGGAGGCGGAGACAGTAGTATTGCAAGTTCAAGGCCAGGCTCAGCAGTTCAGTGAGGCCCTAACCCACTTAACAAGACTCTTTCTCAAAATAAAAAAGGTTGGGTGTATAGCTCAGTGATAAATTATACGTGGATTACATTTAAATTCCCAGTACCAAAAAAAAAAAAGAAAAAAAAAGATAAAAAGAAAGAAAATGAGTCAGATTCAGAGTGTCTGAATATCTTCACTTCAAGTGGGACAGAAGATATCAAAGTCACTTAGAGGATTTGTATTAGCCCTCTGGGCAAAGCTATAATTTGATTTCAAGCAACTTATAATTTTGCAAAAACAGTGACCCTCACTGTTAACTTGGCAGCTTCTTGATGCTTAACTTTTTTCTCTTATATTGGTGATGATGTTAATGATTGTAAATTTTTATATTTTATAATGACATAAGAGAATGTATGGAAGACGTCTACCTCAATGAAGTGATACAATAGAACAATTGAAAAAAAATGAACAAGAAAATAGATTCTTTAAATTTCTACTTTCAGCTTTTCCATTTGCCAGCTATGCAACCTGGTTACTGAAATGCAAAGTTACTTAACCACCCTCTTCTGTTTCATTATTTCTAAAGTGGTATTAATCACAGCATGTACATTATATATTTTCCTAAGGCTTAACAAAGATAATACATGTACAACAGTCAGAATAGTAACACAATGTATGTACTCAGAAAATGTTAGTTATTATCTAAATACTAATACATTACTATATCTCATACTGTGAAGTACTACTAATTAAAATTATGGCACGGATACAAAAAAATTGAAGAAACAAAAACTCAGATGTATGCAATACGTACACGTGTGAATCCGCATGGAATGGTACCATTTCTTCAGGGTATTTCTGAGGAAAAAATAAGGAATTCAATTAACTATTAAAACATTTGATTCCCACTGAGGAAAAATAACCTTACTAGAGTCCCAGCTCACACCAAACATAAAAGTTACTTCTAGATAGGAAAAAAAGAGCACAAAGTTAAAAAAAAAAGTAAAGCTTAAGTTTTGGAGAATTTAATTGAAACATCTTTATTAATTTAAAACAGGTAAGGTTTTCTTTAGTAAAAATACAGACACACACAAGTAAACTAGTTTGTCCACAGGCAAACTAGACACAAACACTGGGAGAAAATACTTGCATGATCGAAAAAAAATTACTATCCAGTATATAGATATTTTTTAAAAAACATTAAGGAAAATAAGAAATATAGGTTAAGAAAAGGAAAATTTGGGTTAACCTGAGAAGAGAAAAATAAATTTCAGCTTCCTTTTCTCCTTGGTGGGAGTAGCACACAGGGAAGGCTGGGGCCTGAGGCTAGGAAAGCTAGAGTGAGTGCTGAATGGATTTGGAGGAGTTCTTGAGAGCTTCACATCTCTGTGGATGTGAAACAAGTTGTGGAGGATATTGAAATGGTCAACAAATATGAAAATTGCTCAATGTCATAATAACCATGCAGATTCACATTTATACAAAATGAGACACTTTTTTGGTTTTATACTACCTGATGATGCCAAATGTTGGCAAGGATGTAGAAAAGCGTATATTAACATACCCTATTGATGAAGATGCGTTTTATTACTATCACTCCAGAAAGAAATTTGACAATTTAGTTAAATCTGAAAATGGGCACTGTATATGACTTAGGCATTCCATTTCCCCCTCTAATGTTTAAAAAGAACAGATAAATGTTCATTAGTAGCAGAATACAAATATAAAAATATTGTGTATATATGAAATGGATAGCAATTTAGAAGAACCATCATGGTCTATGGTTATCAGTATGAACCTTCTTTATATAAGTAAATTCAGTTATAATAATATAATTATGAGACTTGTGCTTCTGATCAAGCACAAGTCTGGGCCATTTTTACTCTCCTGCCTGCAACAATAGCAACAGAAGCCCCAGAAAAAAATTGAAATACGTTTACATTTAATAGACATCAGGCAATTTAGAAAAGTGATCACTGAGATGTGGAACTCCAACAAGGTGAGTACTTTGATTGCCTCAGCTGAATATATTGAGAAAGTTTCAAGGCTGTGTCATAAGGATGGGGTACTCCAGGAAATCTTGTTGGACTCTTTAACCTGAGGCAATGGGAAAACCAAGTCGATTAGAGTTCACAGGACAAAATACTGAAAAGGAGAAGGTTGCACAGAGAGAGTTTAAGTTCTGCAGAGGGCATAGTAGTACACAGGGTGCAGGTATACACAGAAAAAGAATCAGCTGAATGGATTAGCAATAACAGTGCCCAGAACACACAGGACCAATAATACTGCCTTTGTCACTATCCAGACCAGAATAATTCAACATTCACAGGACATTGGATAGAATATACAAATTTTCCCAAGAATGAATATTACTTCATTCCTGACTAATAAATATTACATACCAGACCACAAAGTACCAAAATGTTTCTGAATAACTTAAGTGTATCAAGAATAGCAACTTAGGAATATTTATAGGAATGCATAATAGCCAGCACTAGTGGGGTAAAATTCACATTGTCTGGTGTCACATTCTCTGCAAAGAAGCAGAGAATTGTAACTCATAAGAAGATGCATCAATCCATTGCAACTGAAACAAATACTAAAATTCTTAAAGATAGCAAAATAGTTATAATTTTATTTCATCTATTTAAAAAGGTAGAGACATACAAAAAAGATACAAATGGAATTTTAGAAATGTGAAATGTCAGAGATGACAAACACATGGTGTGATTTTAATGACAGATTAATCCTTGCAAAGGAAACATTGAACTTAAAATTTAGCTATAAAAGCAATCCAGAATGAAAAACAGAAGAAATTAATAAAAAAGATGAGATAGCCATTAGTAAGTTATAGGACAAATTCTAGCAGTTTGCTTTACCTGTAGTTGGAGTCCTTAAAGGTTAGAAAAGAAGGAAAGAACAGGAAAAATATTTGACTAAATAATGACCAAATATATTTCCCATGTGGTGAAAATATAAGTCCACATATCTAAAAGATTCAATAAAAGCCAAGCACAAGAAGAATAGAAAAAACTAGAATAAGCCAGATCATAATTAAACTGATCTAAATCTATGATAAAGAAAAATGTTATAAGCATCTAAAACAAAAAAGATATGCTACATAGAGAAATATAAGGATAGTTTCAGACTTCTTATTTGAAACAATTTAAATTGAAACAAAGTAAAGACACAATAGAAGGCTATCCCAAGTTCATCGATTAGAAAAATTAATGTTTAAATGCCTATAATACTCAAAGCAATCTATAGATTCAGTGTAATCCTTATCAAAATCTAAATGGTATTCTTTTTACAGAAGTAGAAAAAAAAGCTGTAAAATTTGTAAAGAAGCACAAACTATACCAAATTGCCAAAGAAATTCTGAGCAAGAATAAGGTAGTAGGTATACAATTGCGTTTCTTATTAGTGCATTAAATTATATGTAATAGTGAATTTATTGTGACATGAACATAATTCACTCCATCTCATTCCCCAATATTTTCCCTTTCCTTCCCCTACTTCCTGCCCTTGATCCCCTTTCTCTGCTCTATTAGTCTGATTTCAAAATATGTTACAAAGCTACAGTAATCAAAACATAATGGTACTGACATAAAAACAGAGACCAGTGGAACACAAGGAGAGCCTGTTGGTAAACCCATATATTTACTGTGAACTTATCTTGGATAAGGGCACCAAAAACATGCACTGTAGAGAAATAGTGTCTTCAGTTTATATTCTGTTTGGAAACCAAGTATCTACATGCAAAAAAATAAAAATAAAATTGGACCCTTAAACTATACACAGAAATTCAGTCAAAATAGATTGAAGAATTAAATGTAAGACCTGAAGCTGTAAAACTCCTAAATAAAACACAGAATAAGCTCCTTGGCAATAATCTCTGGTTTTTGACACCAAAAGCACAGCCAACAGAAACAAAAATAGACAAGTACAAGCTAAGAAACTTTTGCACAGCAAAGGAGCAATCTAAGAAATGAAAAAAAGCAACCTATACAATGGAACAAAACCTTTGCAAATCATATATTGGATAAAGGGTTAGCATCCAAAATACATTAGGAACTCAAACAACTGAACAGAAGAAATACATATGTGCATGTGTGCACACCCCCCCACACACAAACAACTAGATTTAAAATTAGGCAAAGGATCTGAACAAACATTTCTCCAAGGAGGACATGCAAATGACCAACAGTAGACATGAAAAGAATATAGAATATTAATCATCCACAAAAAGAAGAAAATTTTACTATTTCTGACCATCTGAATGAATCTGGAGGACAATATGCTAAGTGAAATAATCCAAATATAAAGGAACAAAGAGTACATGACCCCACTTACATGAGGAGTCTAAAACAGTCAAAGTCCATATTCAACTAATAAAAAAAATTGTCAGCCAAAAAGAATATATAAACATGTATCTCCCAACAGTGTGGATTGCCAACCAATTTTATCCTGTCATTCTTTTTACTTTGTTAACTCTGATGGATAAACAAAAAGGCATTTCCTTGTTATATTGCATGTCCTTATTACCCCTGAGACAACATGCTTTGATCTGCTTTTTGGCAGGTTATATGCAATAAATAAATAAATAAATAAATAAAATAAAATAGTCAAATTCATAGAAGCAGAGAGTAGAATGGTGGTTTCCATGGGCTGGGAGGGCGAAAGGGAAAGTATTGTTAAATGGTATAACATTTTAGTTATATAATGAAAAAGTCCTTGAGAACTACTTAAAGCTTACTATCTGTAGTTAGTAATACTGTTATATAGTTACGAATTTGTTAAGAGGGCAGATCTTATGTGAAATGTTTATATCCTTCTAAAATAAGATCAAATAAAACTAAACAAGATTAAGGGGAACTTTTATAGGAGATAGATATGTTTATGGTATTGATTGTGGTGATACATATTGTTATATCTAAACTCATTGTTATATATTAAATATATCACTTATATCTGTCAGTCATACCTCAGTAAAGTAGTTCTAAAAAATAAATTCAAATTTAATCCACTATATTAAAAGGTAACTCATTATGATTAAGTGGTGTTATGCCATGGATCTAAGATTAATCTAACATGAAAATGTATTCATGCAACTTACCATATTAACAAAATAAACAAAAATTTAAAAAATCATAATCTCAGATACCACATTTGACAAAATCCATCATCCATCCTGATTTATCTTCGTTTTCAGACAACATGATTATTTATGTGGAAAATCTAATGAAATGTACAAAAAAGCTAATATAATTTATAAATTAGTTTAGCAAGCTTGCAGAATACATGGTCAATATAAGAATATATAAACCCAGCAACTTGTAAGTCTGAAGCGGGAGGATTACAAGTTCAAGGGTTGTCTCAGCAACTTAGTGAGAGAGACCTTATCTCAAAATGAAAAATAAAAAGGGTGGGGTTGTAGTTCAATGGTAAAGTTCAATGCCTAATACCAAAAAAAAAAAAAAAAGGAATTATGTACTCACCCCTCCAACTCAAGAACTTGAATAGTCCAGGTAACTTACATCTAGTAAGTATGTACTTCTCCAGTATTTTTTATTGTATTTTATATTTCATGGGTACATAATGTAGATAAAGAAAAGAGGAAGAATTGGATTAGAAGAACACACATCTATCTAGTAAAAAGATGAGAATTTAGGTTTGAGAAGACGCTTTATATTTGTAATTCTAATAGTTTAAAAGCACTGGTTTTGTAGTTAAATTGTTTAAAAGTTTTGAAATATAAATTTAAAATATACTTGAAGTAAATATACCAGAGTATTTACACTGGTTATACTTGAGTAGTGATGATATGGCTGGATTTTCTTTTCTTTTCTACTTTCTATGTTATTTCTTTATTATTTCTATACATTATATGCTATTTTTCTATACTGTTTAATTTTTTTCCTTGGTGCTGTTGCTGTGGAACCAATCATATCAAAACTTAGTGCCTTAAAATAACAGCCATTATTACTATAACTTATGAGTCTGTGGCTTGTTGGGGTATTGAAATATTGGGCTGGCCCCTATTTGTCTCATATGGATTATCATTGCATTTATATGTGGAGCAGCTTAGTTATGTATCTATGAGGCTTATGGTGGGGGGGCTGGGATCTGCTCCAATATAAGCTTTTTTGAAGCACTGTAGCTATCTGTGTTAGACTCTTCCTCTACTGGAGACCAGAAAACAATCACAGATGTTCTTTCGCATGGTAACAGCGGAAGTGCCAGAGGGAAAGTAGAAATATGTAGGACCTCTTTAGGGTAGGCTTAGAATTGGTGAGTTGTCATTTGTCTCTTATTGTACTCTTACTCTATTTAACAAATTGACTCCAACAAGTCTCAGATTTAAAGTGTGGAAATTCCTTTAATTACAGGAACTGCAAAATCATATGGCAAGAAGTTTGGTGGGGGGATAAGGATAATTAGGACCTTGATGCAATGTATAACACATTTCTTATCTTAAAATATTGGTACATATGCATATATAAGACAAAAATTTTAACGAAGAATACTTAATTTTATTACGTGTTTTTCCCTTTGACATATGCCATGCTGTATTATACTATGCTATTTTTTTTAAAAGTGCTGGTTGTCAATGGATTGTTTTCATGAATTAGCCCATTTTCTGTTGCTGTAACAAAATTATTGGGGGTATAAAGAAAAGAAGTTTATTTAGCTCACATATTTGGAAGACTGAAAGACCAATCTCAGGTGGTCCCATCTGTTGGGACTCTGATGAAAGCCTCATGGCAGATGTCATAAAATGGTGGGATTGTGTGCTCAAGAAACTACATGGCAATTGAAGGAAGAGGTATCAGGGGCCAAGCCTGCTTTTTTTCTAACAACTCAATCGTTCAGGACCTAGCTCGGGTTTTGTATGAATATATTAATCCCTTCCAAATGCAATGCTTGCAGTGACCAAACCACCCTCCACTAGTCCTCAGATCTTATAGATTGCCACAGCGAGGACAAAACTTTTAGCACATGATCCTCTGAGGGACACATTCAAAGCATAGCACATCCCGCTCCCAGACTTTATTGACTTTATTTTCTCAGCTTCTGCATGTGGTTTAGGAAAAAGACCTCTTTGCTTTTGGATGTTTCAAATGAATATTGAGATTTTGCTAAGTCTCCAAGACACAGTTCAGGACATTGACTAAGGAATCTCTTTCCCTGGGAACCTCTGGAGTTGAAGATTTCATCTCTTCTTTAAGTCTCCTAACATTTCCAACTTAACCCTTCCATTTTCTGCTTAGAGTCTTTTTGTCCTTATAACATGTTAGACCTTTGGAATCCTGAAGCGAGAGAGTAAGTTTTTTTTTTTCTTTCTTTCTTGTCTGTATCACTTACATGAGTCAACAAGCAAGTAATGCGGTAGCTGCTGCTGAAATGCTTCAAGGAGGTAGAGGGAAGGGTCTAAGATTAACTATGAAGGAATAATTGGAATTATAAAAATAGCTTGTATTTCTTAAATATCAGCCTTTAATTTATGTATTATCTAGACTATCTAGTTTACTAATGCACATAATGTCAGGCCTCACTTGTATGTATTACCTAAATGTAAGGAGCTATATTTTTTTTAAGAGAGAAGGACAGTGTGTGAGAGAGAGAGAGAGAGAGAGAGAGAGAGAGAATCAACTTTTATTTAGTTTTTCACATGGCTTTCATTGCTCTGACACTTAGCTGTGTGCGTGGGTGCTGGGGTTTGAACCTAGGTACTTGCGCATGTGGACAAGCCCCGTAACCACCAAGCCACCACTCCAGCCCTTGGAACTATATCTTTAAGACAGAAAAATTGATCTCATTGGTTTTCCAGTTGGGCTCTGAGGACCCTAAGGGCTTTTGTTTGGTTACTGGGCTCACCTAACACCACCTTCTTTGTTCAATTAATGCATTTCTCCTTATTTGGGTCATTTTATATTCTGAAAGTGGCAAACATTTAAAGAAAGAGTTCAATAATATTTGAGACCTCTTCCACTCTACAATAATATTTTGTGTAAACATGGCAGTTAATAATACAGACATCGACCTACCCTGCTGGCCTCCAAGCTATACCCGTAACTCAAATGCACAAATGTACTTTTGTGGGAATTTATTTAATTGAAAGGAGAAAAGTGAAGTATATATTTGGACACCTCAGGTCCGTTGACTGCAGAAAAAAATTTCAAGGTAGAAGCTAATGAAACTACTCAAGAATGATCCTAGGAATTTCTAAATACAAAAATATTCTATATTCCCAACTGATCAAGTATGGCACAGTTCAGAACCCTGATGGTCCTCTCCTCTGTAAGAAACCTAGTACTGTTCTGATATCTCTAGAGGTAGAATCTTTGGGAGCATCCAGATACTATCCTTAGCATGGACATTAGCTTCTTAAGAGAAGTCATAGCTATACAGATATCAGACAGGAATCAAAAAAGCTAGATAAAAATAAAAAATTTTAAAAGACAGGATATACTGTGTGGTTTGGTTTATAAACACTTCTCGAGAATTCCTAGAGACAATAGGAAGACCCTTGGGAGAAGATGCCTGTCCTATTAATGTGGGCTCTATTTAGCTAGGATGCATTTAGACATTATATGGTTGTCTCCACAACAAGTTATGCTGAAGAACATGTTTCTAATCTAGAAAGAAACTTAAACATTCATATAAATTCCACTGCAATTACTCTTATTATTTAAGTAGTAGGATAACTTCCCGCTGAAGGAGTGATCCTCCTGAATAAGCATTTCCATGGTGTTACTTTTATATCTGAACTAGAGTTCTGGTCTTGTTCCCAGCCTCACCTCTGACTCATCATTGTGAAACTGGGAAATCATTTAGCCTCTCAGCACCTCAAAATCTCTCTTCTGTGAATGAGGATAATGGGTAAACCTTCTCTTGCTTCACTGAATTGTTGTGAGGTTTAATTAGGTAATGTTTGCACAGCCCTTTGAACTCTACTAATTAAAGTAATGTGTAAATACGGTGCTTTTTTTTTATCAGGATGTCTTCACTGAGCCATTTCATAAAGACTTAAAGATGACTGTGATAGGAGGATCTATAGGGAAGGAACTAATTTTTTTATTTGTGTGAACTGAATTCTAAGATTGTCAAATTGACATATGAAAATACTCATTTGGGGCTCTAATTGGTGAGAACAAGGACAAGGTCTCACACTAACTCAAGAAGTAATTGTTACATCTTCATATAAAGGAAATTTAACTCCTACAATACAGAGTAGTTCCCTGTATGCTTTAGGTATTGCTATCATTATTTAAAATGTAAATTGCTTTGTATATTTTCTAAGACAAGTGGTAAATTATTTTATATGTTTCATATAAGGAATCACAAAGTAGAAGATTTGCATGACCTATTGAAAAAGGAAGTGGTATGATTCCATGTGGATCATCCATTCATTAATCTATTTGTAAATAAGATTTTACCCAAATCAGAAAAATCTTTGGTAAATGAAAAATCTTACTAAGTTTTCTGATGAGGATATTTTACCTTAATATAGTTATCCATATTATTTTTGAACTTTGCATTAATAATAATAGACCTTTTCTTATGCCAGAAATAAATTCATAAATTCATATATTAGCTTAGAGTAAAAACACAACAAATTTATCTGTATAAACCTGCCTTGAGCTTTCATGTATAATTATATTTTAAGGTTAAATTTTTAATGATAATATTATAAACATGTAACAGTTCAATTTCATGTTACTGAGTGATACAGAATTTAGTGTTGGTTATGTTTTATTAGAAACTCAGACAACTGATAAGAGTTCTGAAAATGACTAAATATCAAAGTAAGTATTTATAACAACAGATGTTTCTATAAAAATATCTAATAGCTTGTTTATCATACTTTAATGTTTTTTATTACCTAGGTAATTCAGAAATACATCAGCTTGTGGACCAACAACATAAAAGTACTTTATCCTGTTAGAAACTTCAAATTCAGAGTTTGGTTCAAATCTCCTGAAATAGATATTCTACCTCAAATTCTTATCAATATGATAAGAGTAGAATTACAGGAAAATTTCAGATTATTTGGGTCCCATATTGGGACTTATAAAAAGGATGAAGGTACCAGGCGTGGTTGTACATGCCTGTAATCCCAGAGGCTTGGGAGACTGAGGCAAGAGGATCACAAGTTCAAAGCTAGCCTCAGCAATGTAGTGAGGCCCTAAGCAACTTAGCAAGACTCTATCTCAAAATAAAATATAAAAACAACTTGGGATATGACTCAGGGGATCAATCCCTGCCATTAAAAAAGAAAAAGTATGAGGCTACCTTAGTCAACTCCTAGGGCATAAGAGCTGCAGATATAGTGTTAATATTTCCAGAAGACAGTTGTGTATTAATTATTTTGATCTAAAAAGACACTAAATAAAATAAAATATACATCTAAAACTGTAAAATATATAGTCTCAGGAGCTAAAAAGATAAAAATAGAACTTGAGTTTGCCACTAAAAGGAAGCAGGGAATGAATATTCTATACCCCTATATATAATGAATCTATATCCCTGTCTATCGAGATTTTTTGAATGGGAGGATGAATGATTTAAGAATCGTTTCATTCTTTGTTTTAGGCTTTCTCTTGTGGTTTAAGAGGTTATTATATAAATTTAAATAGAGGTTTGAAGAGGTCAGCTGGGACCTGGATATGTTCAGCCCCAATCATTTGTCAACTCAGCGAACATCTTCAAAGTTTTACTCACAAAGATTCTGGCACCTCTTTGAGATCATTAAGTTAAACTTGATCTAGACAGTAAGGCACAAATAAGTTTATGTCAATGTTGAAGGGAGCTGTGACCTTATGATGAATAGGGAGTCAGCCTAACATATGGTACCTCCTTCTGTGCCAAGACATGAGGAATGTCTAGAGATATGGAAACACCACTCTAGCATAATTTGTTTACTCTAGGGGAGATGTTAAATAAGAATAGCAGACTTTTAGGCTAATAAAATAGTCCCCATGTCAATCAAAAGGTTGTCTTTTAACTTTGTGAGAAATTCCTCCTGGTGAATGTAAGGGTAAAATTAGAAACTGGACATTTAATTTGTTTTAAAAGCATTTTGATTTTCACATCCTTTAATTTTAAGTTTTTCTCCCAAAAATATTTTTCTGTTTAAATATCTACAAATGTCTTTATCAAGTTACTCCCCCTTTGTGTTTAATGATGGGAATATCTAATTGTTTTATGTGTAAGTCAGTGAATTTATTCTGAGTCTTATTCTGTTTTTGTGTTAAGGCCCTTTCAAATGTTCAACAGTGTAATGGAATATCTGACAATCGGACTTTTTCCCATTCTAGTTTTTTTTAAATGTATTAACTATTCTATTTCTAGCTTGAGAGCATTTACTAAAAGCTGAGCCATCATTTACATCATTATTTACTTGTGAATGTTGTCAAAAGATAATAAATATCCTATACCTGAATTCTCCAATGGATCAATCCTGTCTTTGCTAATAGAACTAAATCAGAATCTAACCTATGCTCAAAAGAATGCTCTTGGAGATAGCTTCTAAAAGATGTCTAATTTCTACAGTGTTTTAAATCCCTCTGTTTTCCTATGAAATTTGGATCTTTGAGTTCTGCCTTTCCATACAGTTATTTTGAACACATAGACTAATAGATGAAGATTTGGGGCTGGAGTGGTGGCTCAGTGGTTACAGTGCTTACCCGGCAAGCACTGCATACACAACGAAGTGGCAGAGCGACAAAAGCCACATGAAAAACTAAATAAAATTGATTTTTTTCTTTCTCTCTCTCACTGTCCCTCTCTCTCTTAAAAAAAAAAAAAAAAGATGGAGATTTGGGAACCACTTTTCCAAAGACCCATGTATTAAAAGCTTGGTCTCCAGAGTGGCAGCATTGGAAATAGCAGCACTTTTGAGAAATAGGGTCTGGTGAGAGGGTCTTTGATTAGTGGAGGCATGCCTTCTAAAGGGATTAAGAGATGTCTTATGTGACCCATTGGCAGTTCTCAAGAGTGAGAGTTGATAAAAGGAGCAACACTTTCCTCTCTTATTCTCTCTGGGTTTCTGTTTGAGATGTGATACTGAGACAGATTAGGAGAGACAGTGAAACGGCTAGGTAGTCAGGACAGAGGGCCCCTATCCAAGAGCTAGCTGGTAGAGGCAGAGAGTGATTGACAGGGCATGCCCAGGGCCTTCAAATGCAAAAAGATCTTGAGGCTCACCCTAGTCCTGACTAAGAGGTAGGGGTGGTCACAGGTGGTACTAGGAAGTATTTGCCACCTTTTGTTTTAACCAATGGTGCTCTTGACCAGTTTCAATGCCTGCTTTACATAGATTTTAACCAATGGTGTTCCTGACCAGTTTCAATGCTTGTTTTACATAGATTTTAACCAATGGAGTTGATGCATTTCCCAATGTCTGCTTTGCATGAATGTTAATTATGCTCATACCCCACATCTATATAACCCCTGGCCTAACCTCCATTAAACGGTGTCCTGCTTCCAGTTACTCCTCCTCTCTGCAGAGTCTCTGATCTTCTTCCTAAATAAATCCTACTCCTTTTACTCCTTCTTCCGTGGTTGTCCGTGGATTTTATTCTTCAAATTCATGAGACAAGAAACCAGAAGATTGGCGCCGAATTCCTGGGGTGAATTTCCACCACACCAAGAGCTGCAACACCCAGCTTTTAGCTGGAGAATTGCTAACATTTTCGGCTGCAGTCAGCCCAAATTCCCAGTTTTAGCTGGGAATGGCTGCAAACACTAGAAGCGGGCTGTTTGGGCTGCTGGAATCTGTAGCAGCCCAGACTCCATTCACCAGTGGGAGCAGAGAATCCGGCCTCATCTCAAAAACCCCTCATCAATACTTGCCCCTGCCCTACTGCTCACAATTTCTGCCATAACGGGACACCATCTGCTGTTAGGTCCTCACAAAAGGCCAAATGGGGCTTGCCTGATCTTGGACTTTGAGCTTTCCACACTTTGACCTAAATAAATCTTTCCTTTATAAGTAATCTGTCTTAGATGTTATATTGTAGTGATGTAAAGCTAATACAAAAGCCCAGGATTATAATGTACCTCAAATTATTCCTTACTCCTCTGCAAATTTTATGGCTTCTAGACTTTGGAAAAATTGTAACAAAGGATTTTAGTTCAAAACAAGACTAAGTCTTACCATTGATAGTCAGAGGTTTTTCTCTGTTTTTGAGGGGTTATAACTTGATGAGGTTATTGCTTTTGAGGTACTGTCCAGCCAGGAAGTAAGAGGAACAGTCAGAAGGAGATGGAGAAATAAGGTTGGAGAAGGGAAATTGTAAGATAAGGACCAGTAGGTTTGTGGTGAGATTTGGAAGTATCTAAAAAGGAGATTTTTTTCTTTTTTCTTTCTTTTTTGGCTAAGGACTCTGATAAGAGAGTAGTTTTGGAAACTTAATACCTTTGAATACTTCTTCAAACAAAGTAAAAGATGTAGACTATTGAAATGTCAGGAATTTTATTCCTTTGTGTTCTTAGGCTCCTCTCAAATTAACATTTTTTTCCTTATCAAAGGTTCTTTGATAAGGAAAATGGCTGTTTAAAGATTTCTTTAGTGAACTTGTGCCATTTATAAAGATAGTAAGTATAAGAATTTGGGTTATGGTATAAATATATGTAATAGGAGTCCATATCAGAGGGGAGATGGTCTTGGGTTAGACAGAGGCAAATACTACAGAATCTAGGAGTAGTCAGTGGACAGCACTGCGTGTTACCTCCTGCCTCGTCTCCCTACGACTCAAAGGTGGGACATCGCCAGTTACAAACTTGACTAATTTGCCGTACCCCATAGACAGTAAGGTCTAGGGAGATATAGCAGACAAAATAAGACAGAGAAGTACTCATATATTTTGCTAAATGACCCAAGGCAGTGTTTACCAAAGAATCTTCTGAAGTTCAGTAGAAGGTCAGTTTGAGAAATAGATTTATCCAGCTTACCTGTATCACCTTCTTATGAACTTCTTTTTTATTAAGATACAACAAAAAATGACAGAGACAGAGATGAATAGTGTTGTAAGGAAACTGATTTCTGCCAAGGATAAAATAAATATTTTTCAAATTTGATCAAATGATCAAAGGATTCCACAAAAGGGTTGTTGATTCATAGAAAACAAAATAAACACAGCATTTGGGGAGCTTCATTAAAAGAAATGAGGGTTCAGGTTCAACACAAGACATCATCACAGTCAGACCAACTGCTCCTTACCCACCAGGAGGCCTAAGGGTCACAGAGGCACTCTTAGTTTCTAAATTGAGTTTTTGGATCATGGTCAAGAGTTCTTGAGTACATCTTTGTCAATTCCCTAAATTTGTTGGATACTGGCTTTCTAAAATGTCCCCTAAACAGTCCATTGCTGAGACAATTTTGAGTTTATAGATACTGTAACATAGATGACAGCTACCTCAACAGCCTTAGTACCAGGGGTATACTAGGACCAGCTCCTGTCAGCCTACAAAGGTTAATGCTGAGCATCTCTTTCCTATTCCATGTTCAACTATGCCACATTACTAGCTTGAAGGTAGAAATGGTAGAACTATCTATATCACAGACGCCTTCCAGTTGTACATACCATAGATGTCCCCCTTCCCTCAGACAGCCAGTTTATCTTAGCAGAAAGTTGAATATTTTTGAGGACAAAGTTGGAATATTTTTGAGATGTGGGAGTTTGTTTTAAGGCAAGTATAAATGTTTAAGGCAAGTGTAAATAAAAATTTATTCTCCTCCCTCCCTCCCCTCTCTCTCTCTGTCTCTAATTGTCCTTCTCTCTTTAAAAACAAACAAACAAACAAACAAACAAAAAAAAAAAAACCCTAGCCAATGAATGGTTTCTTTTGACTTGGGCCCATCTCCTAAACTTTCTACAATATCCCAATGGTTCATTCAATTTTGAACCCATCAGTGGATTAACCCCTTTACGTGTTCATAGCCCTCATGTTCCAATTGCTTCTCAAAAGCCCCACCTCTGAACACTGCTACACTGGGAACCAAGCCTTCAGCACATGTGCCTTTGTGTTATATTCCAGAGGTCCAAACTATAAGACCTCTACCTCCTAAAGTTTCCACCCCCTCCCAATATTGCCACAGGCTGGCAATAAATCCATTAGCATATGGACCTTTGAGGAACATTTATAATGCAAACCATCACACTAATTATATTTATGTTATCTCCTTTCTTAAGAAACATGATAGGGTCAGAAGTCTACAGAGTTTCAGCAATAAATTAGTTGGTAAGAGAAATTAAAAAAAACTTTTAAAATATTTGAAAAAATGAAGGAGAATGTTTAAAACCTAGAATTGGAAAGCCCTGCTCTTACAAATGTATATAAACATGGCAGAACATTAGAGGAGCCAAGGAATCCCAATATTTTTACTGCTTTTTCACTCTGGTGAGACAGAACACTCAAAACAAATCAAGCAAAGCAGAATTATTACAGAAAGGCAGCAAGATGAGAAGAAGCCTAAGATCCATGGCAAGTCAGTCCTCCAAGGCTCAGGAAAACTGCTCAAGGAAGGTAGAATCGCTTCTGTGAATGTTCCACATTAACACAGCTGATGAACCCTAAAAGCATTCCACCCTGAGTTAATATATTTTAGGAACCACTGGGATGGCTGAGCTTAAACATCATAAAGCAGAGATGAAGACATACCTTGGGTTGTCCCAGACATTTCCTCTTTATCTCAGGATGTCCCATTCTTGGCACATTGTTAGAATTAGAAGTGGGAAGGGAAAGCACTAGGTCACCCAAGGTCATATGGGGATCTCTCCTCCTATAACTAAACTTCCCAATTCAGTGGGTCAGCTCCCTTATCCTAATTCTATTGTCTTCATTTGTTTTCCTTCCTTCTTTCATTCTCTGTGAAACCATCAAGAGTAAATCTGTCCCCTATTCATATGGAAGAAACTACCACTATTATTGTTATTGTTTTGTTTTGTTTTGGGGTGATTTTTTCCTTTGAAATAAGTAGCCTGAGTTCATTCAAACATTCCTCTATTCTAGAGGGATTCAGTGTGTGATCAGTGCATATTTCTGGTCTATGATTGCTTCTTGCCCTCTGTGAATTATGTTAAGGTCCACCACAAGGTAGGAACTTAGATATAGGAAGATTATAAATCAACATACTGCTTCCTTTTTGAGAAAGTCTTGCTATGAAAAAGAATAAAAGTGGATGAATTAAACAGTGTGTTTAGGAATATAATTGCTTATATAATATAATTGCTACAGACTATAATAAAGAGTTGAACCAAACAGCTGAACAGTTGGAATGAACTATGGACTGCTCCAATCATTCTTCTCTAGAACAGGCTCTAGATTGCAAACAGCTTTTTCAGGAAGAGTTTACTAGAAATGTAGTAGAAAATATTACACCCTCATATCTGTATACAATTTGTTTAGTTTTTAGTAAGTTTTCAATCAAGTACAGCATCTGATAAGAATTATACACTTATTACCATTGAAATTATTCTTACTGCTTATAATCCATTGTTCCAAAGTGATAATCTACTACTATCATGTTCAATTTTGTATCATTTGCAAATATAGAATATTCAACTATTAATGTATTAAAACAAACAAGCAAGCAAACAAACAAACAAACAAAAATCAATACTTAATCACTTACCCAACCAATTTTTAAGAAGATTGTTTTTCATGAGTTTGTGGTTCAGTTGTCAGTTATGTCAGCCTTGGCTCATTCTGCTGATCCTTCTGGGATTGTTCAGGTATCTGCCATCAACTGGTGGTTGTCTAGGGGCTGATTATTCTAGGTGCCCTCAGCAGAAATGACTCATCTCTGCTCCACAGGACTTGTATCCTTCAGTAGGCTAGCTTGAGCTTGTTCTTATGGCCATGACAGGATTCAGCGAGAGATAGGAAGCACATGAGATCTCTGTAAGCATCAGCCCCACCCCTACATAGAGTATAACAAAATAAAGTACAAAATAAATCTGGAGTAAGACAATGATAAAATAACCATCATAATGTCAATGGCTACTTCCAAATTCTTTATAAAAAATTTGAAAATGGCACTCATGAATATTTCTCATAAAAGACCTCAGTAGACCTCAGTTGCCATTGTTATGGATACACAGAAAGATCCCAAGTTAGATCATCTAGCTGAGCTTAGTCAACTCACAGAACTATGAGATATGATGATAAATTGGTGTTTTAATCTGCCAAGTTTTAATATGGTATAGTAAGCATTTGTTTTAAAATATTGGAACCTCAGTCATTGTTAGCTTGTACTGGTGTACTTGAAACAAAATTGGAAAATACGGGAAATATGATGATGTAAGATCTATATAATTCTACCTTTTCAACCAGAATGAAGCAATAGTGAAGAGAGCTTACTATAGCCTACATCATTAAGAGTTACATACAGATAAAATGAATCAAAGATAGCAAGAAAAAATAATACTTCTTGTTTGGAATTGATAAGATGCAACTTATGAATGGTACTTTACCAAAGCCCTGGGGAACATGGATTATTATTATCCTGATTTTCTCTTCTCTCCCTTACTTCTTTTCTTCTGTCCCCAATTTACAAGTTGTTTTCATTCCATTCCACTCAACATCAACAGGAGCCTGTTTCACATCCATAATTTTCTTGTGCTATTTATATTACATGGAATATAAAAGGATGCTGTTCAATCAAGTATCCATATGGAGAATTCTAGTAAGCAGTCTCCAAGGCGAGAGCATAGCTCTTGGCAGAATTTTGTCCACAAAAGGCTCTATATGATGCTTTAATCATTGTTTTTCTGCCTGATAGAAATAGTGAGAATGCAGGCAACCTCTTACAAATGGTATATTTTATGTATTTTTAAAACTCTATGACAGCAGAAACATTAGATTTCAAACCTTTGTTATACTCAAGGGTAAAGTTTGAGTATTGGAGTGTTTCACAACTCCATTTTCTTTTCAGGTATTCCAAAGCTGATTACATATGATATGGTCAAAGAAGGTGCTGCTGTAATTGATGTGGGTATCAACTATGTCCATGATCCGGTAACAGGAAAGATAAAATTAGTTGGAGATGTGGATTTTGAAGGTAAGAAATCAAATCTCTTTTGAGAAGTGAAGGGAAAAATTTATTTTGCATGTCAGTAGAAATAGAAACATTGTTTGGTATGGACATTATTAAGCTATTAATCATCAACTTTTTCCTTTGAGGAAGAATTAATCATACTTGCATCATCCTCCCTCTTTCCCTCCCTCCCTTCTGTCCTTTTTCTTCCTCCCTCCTTTCCTTCTAATTGTATCACTAATCTTTGATTTTTAGAGCAAATTTCTTGTAGTGCAGTATTCAGTGAAAGAATTCAGCTGATCTTTCATAGACATGTGCATTTTTTAATTTTTGGAGTAGTATCAGCTTCTGCTACACGTATCCATCTATGCTCTCTACTCATTCATTCTTAGAGTAAGAAGGCATCTTTTGGTGTGTTTGACAACCCAGACTATAGTTCAGATCTACATGATTGTCTGGATAACTGAAGTTGATATTCTTCATTTGTGTTTTAAAGAAGATGAACAAGAGGAGCTAGGCTAAAATTTCTATAGCCAATGAAAGATTTAATGTTGTCAACGTATAGTAGTAAAAAGAGTAATTCTAACCAAATGAATTTTTCTCTACTGATGGTAAAACTTAGCCATAAGAAAGATATGTTTCATGATGCTTGACCCCCAAACCAGTTTTAATTTCAATATCTTTGTAAGCATCTTACCTAAATTTAGATTTTCATAATAACTTATGAGTCTTAGATGTGTATAAAGGTATGAATATAGTAAAGTGAGTAGAGACATTTTCATATTGGAAATATTTTATGTAAAAGGCTGATCATTCTGACCAGTAAAAGCAGGGATACATGAAGAATTTATTAGTTGCAGGAGTGTCCTTAGTGACAAACTGAATCAAAATTCAGATATTTTATTTTTTAAATTATATTTGAAAATTAAAATGTTCAATAACCTTAACAATGAGGGAATGCAAATCAAAACTACAGAAATTTCATCTCACTCTAGTTAGAATGACAATCATCAAGAAAATAAATAACGATAAATGCTATTTGTACATTGTTGGGATTGCAAATTATTTAACCACTCTGGAAAGCGCTATAGAGATTCCTTAGAAAGCTATCCCACCCCTTAGAATTTATCTAAAAGAAGTAAAGTAAGTATACTGCAGTGATACATGCACACCAGTGCTTTTAGCAGTATAATTTATAGCCAAGTTGTAGAACCAGCCACAGTGCCCATCAGTAGATTAATGGATAAAGAAAATGTGGTATATGTACACAATGGAGTTTTACTCAGTCGTAAAGAATAATGAAATTGTGTCATTTGCTAGTAAATGAATCTAACTGGAAAATGTTATGCTAAGTGAAATAAGGCAAACTCAGAAAGTCAAAGGTCAAATATTTTCTCTCATATGAAGCGAGAGTAAAATAAGGGGGAAAAAAGGAGTGGGGTGGGGAATTCCATGAAAATAAAAGGGCAATTAATGGAGTAGAGGAAGGGAATTTAAGAGGTCTGGAGTAGGGACAGATAGGAAAAGGCAGGAACTGCGGAATGAAATTTACCAAATTATGCTATGTACATATATGAATGTACTACAGTGAATTCTACCTTTATGTATATCTATAAAGCACCAATTAGAAAATAAATAAATAGAAGAACCTCCAATAGCGTAGAGGATGGGGAACAGAGGGAGGGAGAAGGAGAGGGAACTTGGAAGTACTAGGGATTGAAATGGAGCAAATTACAGTCTATACATGTATAAATATGTCAAAATAAACTCCACTACTATGTATAACTATAATGTACTAATAAAAACAAAAAACATTTTAAAAAAGGAAAAATATTCAGATTTATAATTTTTTCTTGGAATCTGATCTTCAGCAGATAGTTTACTCAAGGCCTAGCATGGTGTTGAATAAAATTTAAAAAAATACAGACAGTAAGAATGGTTCTAGGTAGGGTGTTGATCTCATACATATGAGATTCCAGGATGTGACTAGGGATTAGATCCAGGTAACTAATTTGAGTTTTGTAGTAAAGAAAATAAAAACCTAATGAGACATATATACAATACCTGCCGCTCTTATGCCCTAGGAAACTCCTGTTCATAGTAAACCTTTGTATCTCTTTACCTTACTTTTCGTAGAACGAGGAATAAGAGCAAAGCACAGATTGACCTTATCAAAGACTACGCTTTGATACACAGGCGCTAATTCATAGGGTCCTGGACATGGAGTCAAGTAGGTGCTCCACATGAACGTGTGTGTGTGTGTGTGTGTGTGTGTGTGTGTTGCATGGACATTCTGAAATTCATAGGAAATGGCCTTATTTCTTCATCTTTCATGTTCAGTCATTCCAGTCAGATATCAATCATTTAGTTGAATTTCTCAATTCCTATGAGTAAAGATGCATGTCGTTGTAAAACCTGACATGTTATTTTTCCAGTGTCATTCTGTTTCTTGATAACATTATAGTTACTATGTGTTTATCACAAAATCACTACACATTTATGATGCACTCAGATGGTATTGATAGCATAAGACAACCAGTTCAAAAAAAGAAGGGATGTTTGCAATTCACCACCTTGACTGTGCTTGTGGGCAAACTTACCCAGGAATTCATCACGTTTTATGAGACTCCTTTTTCACAGGGTATTTCATTGGTCTCAGATTTCCATGCTTTCTTATATTTAACTGAGAATAGTGATTTTTTTATTCATGGAGGCATGCTGAAAACATTATTAAAATGAGCATTTGAGAAGGGGTATGTATGCTTAACAGTCAGACAGATATGTATTGCTCAATTTGGTAGTATCTGTTAAATTGTAGCTCTGTGTCTCTATTTAATAAAATTTCAAAAATGGTAAAGAGATACAAAGGTATAATATGAACAGGAAAGAGCATTGGGCTAGAAAACCAAAAAGGTTATTTTAGAGATGCACTGTTGTCTGATATCTTTGCAACCTATTAGTGTTTCGCTGTTACAGTAGTCTCCCCTTAGCCAAGGTTTTGATTTCCTTGCATGGTCAACCAGGAAAATGTCATTGTATAATCTCACATCATCACAAGAAAAAGGGTGAGTACAGTATGTAAAATATTTTGAGAAAGAGAGGGAAACCACATTCATGTAATTGATATAATAATTTATGGTTGCTCCATATTCTTCTTATTATTAATCTCTTAACTGTGCCTTATTGATACATAAAAATTTATGTATAGGAAAAGACACATCATATATAGAATTTGATGCTTTCTGCAGTTTCAGGAATCCTCTGGAGGAGTGTCTCAGAACTTATCCCCCACAGATAAGGGGGACTACTATCTTATCAGTGGTTCCCTTTCAGTTTTAATGTTTGATATATCCCAGACATTCAACAAGACACTACCATATTATCATGGTAAAGATACACTAAAACTCTTAGTAAGAAGTCCAGAATTTCTTGATCTTATTGTAAAATACACCTAGATGATTGCTATTATTTTTTCCTGTTGCCCTGCTGGCTCATGCAGCCAGAGAGCTAAGGAAGATCTGGACTTGGTAAAGAAGGCCTTGACACTGAGGCCATGACTCAGCCATCCATAGGAGCAGGCAAGTTTTGACATGCCGCTCTTTAGGTTGTTCATCAAGACTTAACCTGAGGTGAGGGATGATCCCCCAGCTGAGAGGGAGGGACTTTAACTTGGGTTATGCCACAAAACTCATAGGTGGCATTTGGCTGCAAATTGCTGCAGGGAAAGTGTGACTGCTTTGTGAGTATCGGTCAAAGTTTCACTATAATACTGCCAAGGTAAACAAAACGGATGTAGGTAAAATCAAATGTTGAAATAAATAGTCCTTGCAGAAATGTTTGCCTCATTAATAAAGGAAACCAAGCAACCCATTTAAAATAGGTTACATTTATGGGAATGATATACTGATACCAATGAACAAATTGGTTGTGACAAAAAGCATGAACAGTGTCCCTGAAGAAGTGATGCTGGTGTAGAACTTTACACTAAAGGAACTTTCAGAGATATTTCACGACATTAAAAGACAAAGGATAAAAATGTTGGAAGCTGATGCAAACTGAAAAAGGAATCTGACAATCTGCCAAGGTTAGAAAATATGCTTTCTCCAAGTAGTTAAGTTATATGATCAGAATAAGGCAATCACCATTCAAACTATTCTTCACAGGATTCTCACAAAGAAATACAACACTAATTTCACAATTTTTCTAATGATTTAAATTATGGTACACTAAATAAATGTTAGTTTTATTATTATTTTCAATTTTCTATATATTTACAGACCATAGTAAGAGAGTTTGTAATGTTTTGACAAAAATTTTTAAAGATCATTGAACAAATATATTTTCATCTATTAATTATTAATATTGCTTTGCACTGTTTTAGCTATAATTTTACAATCTTACACCACTGTGAAAACCAAGCACTGCTATATTTAATCTCTGTGCAATAAAACATGAAATTAGTTATCATATAGTTCATATTCATATCCAATGCCATAATCACCTCTATGACATGATTATCCACTTTGTTGGATTACAGTTTTTCACTATTATTCTTTCAGTACTCTTCAGGGAGGTTCAGTGTTGTTTAGCAGCTTCCTAGAGAATCACATGCTGGTGCTCTTTGTCTATATAGATCCAACGTTGGCCTTTTGCTTGATGCCAAGCCTCTTTGGGCACTTTGAGGAATAAATAGGGCCTTAAAATTAGTACGATTTTGTTCTGTATTGATCCCCAATTACACATCTCTCAATGGCTCATCACTGCTTTCAGCCTCTGACAAATACTTACCTTCAGTTACCTGAAGAGATCTACCAACTTAAGATATTAAAAATGGAAACAGTATTTAAAAGCAAATGTGACAAAATTGTTTTTATGTCTAAGAATTGTTTTTCATTATCAATAATCATGCAATGAATAATATCTTTGAAAAGTTTGAATTTGCCCTGCAGATTATTAAACTTTTTGGAGAGAGGGAGAGTGAGAGAGCTAATCAATTTTTATTTAGTTTTTCATGTGGCTTTCTTTGCTCAGACACTTAGTTGTGTACGTGGTCCTGGGGTTCAAACCCACACACTCACGCATGCCAGGCAAGCACCATAACCGCTGAGCCACCTCTCCAACCCCAGATTATTAATTTTTAACAGTGAGGCATGCCCACTTTTCCACCTATGATTTAACCATTTTCTATTGTAACTTTGAAGTAAACTTTATACATTTCCGACAACGAAGTGTTTGTTCTCAAGTATAAAAACCATGAAGGAAGCAGGAGAGTTTGTGATATGAGTGGCAAACAGCTTCTTCTGAATAACAAGCTGCAAGGCAGTCTCTGCTGCTAGTCTCAGACGCTCATAATTATGCTGTTTTTATAACCGCAATTCACCAAATGGATTTGGTCAGCTGAACAGTGTAATTAATGACTTCCCATGCTGTCAACTCAGTTACTCTTGCTTATACTGGTGAACTCTTGGGCCTCATTTACACCTCATACCTAACACCCAGATGTTTCTATAGTCTTTTGAAGCTTTAATAGCTTTGCTTCAGTTTTATGGTGCATTCCACAGGGATTGAGGCGGAATGAAAAGAACTGGAATGTCAGCTCCTTACGATCTGCCATCCCTCCTCCCTGGCTTCAGTTCCTGACTACACCTGTTTATTGATCTAAATCCAAACAGGGGAAATAATGCAGGATGCAGGACGGAACTGGCGAAAAGAAGCAAAGAAATAGAAAGGAGGAACAATGTATAGGTGTTTTTCTCAAAATCAAAATAGGTTAATGTCTAAGAGAGAATTTTCTCTCTGTACTGGTTTAAAGTTATATACAGAATAATAAACAGAAATTTTAGAAATAAGTAACGGTAATTTATACTGTTGATGAAACTAATTTAAATTATAAAAGCAAATAGGCCACATTTTATGGTAAACAATGTCCACCCTCTAACAAATCAATATTATTATTACCCTCTAACAAATCAATATTATTATTAGCTTTTAAAAACTTTAGTTGCTTCCAAATATTTTATATATACATGTTTTACAAAGTTTGAGGAATATATGACTTATGCACATCTACCTTTGTCACTATGGCTCTAATGTGCAGTTTTGTTCAGTGAATTTACTATGATTTACTCCACTCTTTCTTATTAGTTTTCTTATTTTAATTTTTCCTCTAAGTTTTATGCTTGCATACAGGATAACTGCTATAACAAAGGGACACCAAAATACATTAACTGGAGATAATTTAGCTCTTTCCCATAAACGTTGGAAGTTAGGCAGGTAGTCAAGGAGTGGGGCAGTTCTGCTTCATTCAGGAATACTATTTTGATTCATCTTAATGTTTGTAGTAGTTTGCTACAGCTGCCAAAACAAAATATGACAGACAAGGTGGCTTAAATAACAGAAATTTATCTCTCAGTTCTTGAGGTTGGAAGTCCAAGATCCGAGGGTTGTTAGGGTTGTTTCTTCTGTGTCCTCTCTCCTCCACACACAGATTGCCGTCTTCTCTCTGTACCTTCATGACCAGATTCAGATTTCCTATATTTCTAATGACATCATATTGGATTACACATTATCATAATGACCTCATTTTAACCTTTTTACCTCTTTAAAGACCCTGTCTCAAAATACAGTCACATTCTAAGGTACTGGGGATTAGGACTTAGCATATGAATTTTGAGAGAATGCCATATAACTTATAATGCTATTCCACCTGAGTATTGTCCTCCACACAGTTGAAGTTGAATTGCCTTCTCATTTAAGTTCTCTTGCATGGGAAAGTGAAAGAGAATGCAGGGCTAGAGATTCACCTTTCTAAAATTGTTGGGTTTTTTTTAATTCAGAAATTTATTTGTTGAACAATCACACAATCTTCTAACGAAATAATATAATATATATAATAGATTCTGAAGATTAGATTTAGCCCCAAGTGTGTCCCCCACAATTACCTACCCATATCCCTCCCCTTCACTTCCCAAAACATCTCTAAAAGTGTATTAAGTTGTATAACATTACACCTTATCCGACTGGAAGTTGTAAAAATCACTTCTGCTAGCATACTGTGGACCTGACCTATGGTCATGTGTGGAAGTGGAAGGGATGTGGAATCATGGTTGCTAGATGGGAAGCTATACTTGGGTAAATAATATGCATAAGAATGTTAAGACTAGTCTGTTACTTGGAGGAAAAAGAAAGAGATCTCTTCATCTAGCATCCACATATATTCAGTGTATGTATTTGAATTCATTCAGTTGTGAAAACCTGTTGATATAATCTCATCATTGCTTGCTTTCTAATTGTTTTCAAAGTCTGCTCTACTTAAAAATGCCTTTATGCAGAGTTGGTGGATGCCTAGAGTCAGTAAAGTCATAATTTAACTTAGATCTTAAATATTACCCTGTATTTTCTTTAGTTTAAAGGTATATAGATTTGTAGTAAACTGTGTATAGATAATACAGCCTCACCTCAATGTCTTCAGTTATAAATAAACTCCATTATTAACAAAAGAGATTAGACACTTCTGTCTACTTTATATAATTTTGAAAAGTACATCAAATTTCGTAGTGGCTTTATTTGTCATATTCCTATTTTCAAGGGACTTATTTTCAATCTCTTGTTCATTACTAATGTTTTTAGGATGGCTTTTCCAGTTCTTCAATTTAGATTCATTCATTCAGTTTTCAAAAGCTTATTGAGCACCTACTATGTATTTGGCATTGTTATAGGCCATTGGGTTACAACAGTAACCTAAAGAGATAAAGTCCTTACCCACAAGTTGCTTACATTCTGGTTAGAGGAGATAATAAGCAAATACATATGTATTATATGATGTATAACACAGTGTTTACTATTACAAAAATAAAACAACATTGGGAGCCAGAGAATGATGTGTTGGGGTTGCTTAGAAAGGGTGGCCAGGTGAGGTTCACAATTAACCTTAACAAAACATGGGAGAGAGCCATGTGGATAAATGAAGAAGGAACATTCCAAACAAATAAAGAAGCAAATGCAAAGACCTTGGGAAACATTCCAGAAAAACACAGCAGCAAACCACGAGGGGAGGTATGCTTGGTGGTTTTGGTGATTAGTGATGGTGGCTACTGTAATTAAAAAAAATAGTAAATAAAGAAGGGGAAAAGTCAGAGGCGTAGCAGGAGAGGTGGCACATCATGTAGGGTTTCATAGACCGTGGAAAGCAATTTGAATTTTACTCTAGGTACAACAGATATCTATTAGAGGATTTGGGGTAAAGAAATTACATTGGACTTGTATTTTAAGAGTATCACTCTGAATGTTGCCTAGGCTTTGGAGAAGTAAAGTTGTAAATTGGGGTACCTGTTAAGAGGCTATTGCAATTATCCAAGTAAGAAATGATGGGGTGTGGACCAGGTTGGTAATGGGTGACGATGTTAAGAGGCAGTTAGATGGTAGATATAAATTAAAAGGAGATTTGGAATGATTAGTTAAATGATTAAATATGAGGAAAAAAGAAGAATTAAGTATGATTATAGAATAAGCAAGAGTGAAGATGCCAGTTCTATAATCTTCTTGGGATGAATCTTAAAGGATCAATTTCACCCAAGTATATGATGTGTGTTTAGGGTACAGAGTGGGCAAGGAGGAAGAAGGGGCTCTTTCAAGGTAGAGGAAGCCCCAAATAAAAACAAAAATGAAAAATTTTTAAAGACTTATGTACTCTACACAGTAGGCCCAACACAATTTTTTGGAGGAGGAAAGTATGATGTTGCAAATAGCTGTGAATATGTCCCAAATAGCTGGAGTCTTCCCTTGCATTTTTAAAAAAGAATCTCCATTGGGCAAGAAATATTTCCCCAAAAGGGAACATAAAATGTGGGACATAATCTGGTCAGAATCATTCCTCAAAGTTTCAACCTGATAGTCAATTCAAGGACAAAGGAGGGTCTAGGATTATATAGAAGTCCAGTATCACTTTTCTAAGAAACTAACATTCATAAACAAAAACCCTGGGAATGCTTTTTTAAAAAATGTCTTTCATTTGTTTTCTCTCCTTTTAATACTCTACATTTGGAACCTCAGCGTTACCTTTCACTCTTTGCTCTGCTTACATCATGTGTAACCTTTCTGAAAAGGCTATCAGGCTGACTTGGGTTTGAATCCTGGCTCTGTTGCTTAAAACAATTATGATCTTAGGTAAATCACTTCACCTGTCTGAGTCTCGATTTTATCATCTGAAAAACAGATAATAATACCTATCTTATAAAGTTGTTGTGAAGATTAAATGAAATAATCACAGTACATGAGCTAATTAAGGTATGTGAATTGCTGAGCATAATGGCTGGCAGAGAGCAGAGCATGTTTATGTGAACATCATTCACCCTTTCTCTCCATTCCCACTGCGCTAGTCTAGAAGTCTGTAACTTCATCCTTCAGTCGCCATGGTTTTTCTCCTTACTCTTTTGTCCTCAACTCTCTTCTGGTTCATTTTGTTCTTCACCCAGTGCTTATGTGATTCAACTTGAAAGCAATATGCTTATTCACATCTTCCCCAAACTCCCAGAGCAGGTTTCATCTGCCTCCACAATTTTGCTTTTTAATTAGTTTCAAAGTCTGCTCTACTTAAAATTACTATACCACCTTGCACTTTTACCAATAGCACAGTTACCAATTGCTCCCAGCTAAATTGTATGCCTCTGTAGTATAAGCTTCTGTCTTGCATTTCCTTTCTATTTCCATCCCACACCAGGTCTCCAACTTCTTGGTCATATTACTGGCCATTTGTACAAACATCTTCTGCAGTTTTAAACCTATAGGATCACTCCAGGGTTACAGAAGCAATTTCCTAAATTTGCCTAAATGGGAACACAACTCCCACTTAATGTAGCAGCAAATACGGTGTTAATCTACAACGACCTGCACAAGTTCCTGGGTTGAACCCCTAGGATCTAAAAATAAAATTAAATAATCTACAATAATCCATATCCAATAATGAATTATATACTCATTGATTCATTTCTTGATCTCCTAAGCACAAATTAAGTGAGTGTTTCTTCAAGCTAGGTACTGGGTATAGAGCCATGCACATGATGGACAAAGTCCCTGGGATTTATATTTTCCATATTATGTCAAAGTCAACTTCCTTTAAAAGTGGTTTTGTTACTGCTTTGTCCCATGTGTGTGTCCTACCACATGGGAACATAAGAGTATATTACCAATTTGAAAGGAAATAGGACTGTTTTTATACTATACCACTTTTACAAAACTATTTATCTGTGATATTATAAAGAATCACATTAAAGTGACTCTTTACCCTCTAAGTTTTCAGTGATAATAATTTAGTTTGATGATATGGTTAATTAATCTGACTTAAAACATCAAATTTTTCTGGTTGATGACTAATAAGTAGCCCAAAAGAGCAGCTTCACGGTCAGGGAGCATTTACTACTGTAACCCAGAAGTAATCTGTTGGATCATTTGGGAAAAGTTGATGGAAAGTTCAAAGCCTCTCTGGGAGGCTTTAGTTCTAACACCCAAGCAGGTCATTTCATAAAACAGGTAGAACCACTGATGGTCATTATGAGATCCCTACTGCCAGTGAGCCAACCGCATCTTGGTTGCTTAACATGGACAGGAGAGTTATTGTGAAGTATAGATCTTTGAAACCAAGTCCACCTTTAAAGACAATTTAGTAGAGCATATTTGACATGGAATAGTATACTTTTATGGAAAGAGTTAAAGCTGAGGAACAAAAATTACATCCACAGGACCAAGAGAATTGTTCAATAGCTCTAGAAATTTTCTTTCTTTCTTACAGAGTGATTTTTTTTGTAGTTGTGTCTCAGTGCTCTGTATTGATACAAATATCTATGAAAGAGAAATTAATCTCCTTTTGTTAGATTTAATTATGTCAGCCCACTGAAATCAAGGCTCTGCTGAGAGATTTGGAGGATACTCCCAAGAACAGCCCATCTAGTTTACAGATTTGCCACTCAGATATGAATGTTAAGTGGTTTAAGGGGAAACAAAAAGATTAAGAGAGGAAAAAGATAATATTGGGAAAGATTATGGGAGATGGTCATTTGTTTTTTTAAAAATGCACTGTGAAAGAGATATTTTTAGGCATTTCCCCAGCTCTTAATAGAGTTGCCAGAAATGGTGTAGCAGTATTTCTGCTCCTGCCAAGCAGAATGGAAACTGTCAATAACAGCTGACACCATCCATGGTCAGTACAAAGGTTCCATCTGTGAGTGATAACCAGAGCAATTTCAAACTTTTGCTTGGTGATTAATTTGCTCTTTGGTTCCACGTAATGTTTGCTAAGTACTTTGAATGATATTCTTTTAAGTTACCTACATTTCTGATACAGCTAGCTGGATATATGGAGATGTTGATTTAGTATAGAAAAAAAATACTAGAAGGAAAGAAAGAAAACTTGGCTGTGCTACAAATACAATTGCAAGGTAAATACATGAAAAATTTCTTGTAAGTATAGCTCCTTGACCTAATGAAGCCAATACAATGTGTTAAAAATGCAGATAGGAGTCTCATAGTCTTCTACCCCATTAATCCTCTCTGTTCCATTGCTGCCCACAGGAGTCCATGATAATATCTTAATGTACTATTTGTAGAAAAAATTGTAGAAAGTTCAAGAATCAGACAACCACATAAATGTAAGTGGAAGCCTAGCAGATTGCCTCTGAGTCTCCTGATTCCTTGTTGTCTTGGAAGAGTTCGATGGTGAGCTATTCACCTGCTAAGGGGTCCTTTGCCCTCTCTGGTGCATCATTTTTATACCAACAATATGAGAAAGTAGTGTGTTTTCTGTGTTACTTCCTGAGTCACATTATTTCTCTAGTCCTATGCCATTCAGGTTTTTCTGGTTGTTATTCCTGTGCTTCATTTTCCTGAAGCTTGTCTCCCCTTCATTATAGTGGATGTGCTTGAGAGGCAATCCTAAGTGGCTTGCATTTAGAAGCATGGGAAAATTCTCCAAGCATTTAATTTAGACCATTACATATGTATACAAGGCCACTGAAATTCAAACAAGAGAAACAAGACATATTTTGTTCTATTGCCTCGCCACAGATAAGGAATCATCCCTCTTCTTTTGAGGGAGGAAGTTTGTTTTAAAAATTAGCTGTAGCAGTGTTGGAAATGTGACATAGGCCATAGAGTACTTCTTTAAAAGTGACAGTGAATCAGACAAAACAGAAAGAGAAATAAATCAATATTACAGAACTTGATGGGGCTGGAGTGGTGGCTCGGCGGTTACAGTGCTTGCTCGGCGTGTGCGAATACACGGGCACTCACATACACAACTAAGTGTCAGAGCAACGAAATTCATGTGAAAAACTCAATAAGAATTGATTCTCTCTCTCTCTCACTGTCCTCTCTTTAAAAAAAAAGAAACATTAAAAAAATTACAGAACTTGAGTTATTAGTTCCTCTTCTTCCACCCAGAAATAGGTTTATAGAGCACAAATATTTTCTTTGATTTTACCAGAATATGCAGTTTCTAAAATGTATCAAAATTTTAGAAAACCAAAGGTAATTATCTGGGACATTATGTGGGGGCCTTGGATGGCACATAAGGTATTAAAGTAGAAATTTACTATCTGCCGAGCAATTACACCATATTCCAGACAAAATATTTTACATAAGAATTTGGGTTATTAAGTGCCAGGCCCTGGGAACTTGACATAAAGTTTCCAGAGGAAATAATGACACAGAACACACAAGCTGGAGACACCCTGTCATGAAGCATGGGTTGCTGGTGCCAAAAGGTTAATGATCGTACCTTTCTTTTGTTCTTACTTACGTTGTTAAAGAGCATTTTAATATTCCTTATGTTGCTATTAGTATCCTTCATGAGTAATCTTTCCACACCCTGTGACCACATGTCACCATTGAATTTTTTTGAGACACACACATAGACTGAACACCTAGTTTCTTTCATCACCCCTGTCATCATCTCAGTTTAACATGAAATACCTTTGCTCCATACATATTGTTCTTATTCTGATAATTGTAAAATTATCTTCTTCGAGTAAGAATAATGGAGATGATGTTGAGCCATGGTCATCCTTAATTCTTCTCTTTAGAAATCTGAAGCCGATCAATAAAAAAAGAACCATAGTGAAGAATGGGGAGCAAAGGACGGTGTACCTGTTTAAATATGTATTCCAGGCAGGGAGCATTTCTTGAGTAATAATTTATGACATGCAAGGGCCTGAAACTTTATGAAAATAGAAGATGAATTCCTCCTTTAGTTTTCTTTCGAAAGTATTAATTAGTGCTCGTTTTTCTCTCAAATTTCTCATTTTACAAAACTGGCTGTTTGTGAATATATAAATAACTTAGTTCATTCACAAATGACTTTCTTAAAGTTTGTTCACTTGAATGCAGTGGCCATAGCTACCTTTACTCAGTCTTGGTTACCTGACTCCTCACTTCAGTGTGCACTCTTTTCCAAGCCTCATCTCCTTCTGCTGTTTTCCTCATTTCGCTTCTATAATAATGAACTTCAGTTCCTCCATTACATCAGCTTCTTTATCAAATTCAAACAGCCTTTGCTCTCACTTTTTGCTATGTCTATGTTGCTCTTCCTCTTCTTTCTCCTTCACGTGTCTGTCATGTTTTAGTTTTCTGTAATTTACAGATCTTTCTATGAGCTACATATCTGACTCCCATTCCCTGTTTGAGGTGCTTTCTCATCTTAGTACAGCCTTCCTTTCCTTTCACCCCATATTATCATGTCACTTTATTAGAGAAATGTACAAACACAAAACAGATAGTTTTCCAATTTGATTATTTCATCTCAATATATATTTTCCCAAATATTAAAAGTACTTCGACCATCACTCTTAGGTTCATATCCCCAGTGGAGAGTCTGCATTATATTCCGAACTCTCCAGAAGCCGAACACTGCCTACCTCACCTTCCACAGCTCTTCTGCTTTTACTCCTGCATATAAGCTATACTGCCCTTTTTGTGCTGCTTCCCAGAGTTCAAGCTGCTTTCCACCCCAGGGAAGCTTCTTGCCATCTTTATCAGAAACATTGTTGTCCCCTGCCAAGAACACTGTCTATTCTCTACCTCTCTGTCTCACTTGGAAAAGTGTGGGATAGATACATCATAAATATGTGCAATGTTCAGGCTCAGCTAGGTTCTCCAAATTATTCACAGTGCAATAAACATTTCATTTGTGAAATATATCTACCATAACCATGGCTCAGTTATTATTTAGGTAATTTTATTTTTAATGTTTTTCTTTCCAAACAGACTATAAATTACAAGAGTCAAAAACTATGTCTGTCTTACATAAGAAACGTTTATTCTGAATCTATCTGGGCCTGTTTGTAGCACACACAGGAATGGTGATAATGAAGTACAGGGTTAGGAAATGATGAAAGACGTAGATGTTGGGACATATGATAAAACATCTTGATGGTCATGACAAACTATTTCTTTTATCCTACAGACAGTGAAGATCTATCAAATATGTAGAAGCTGAAATGATCAAATCTGTATTTTAAAGAATAAATCTGGCAGCAGATAGTATGGCTGATATGATAGACTGGGAGCCAAAAGACTACTATAGGAGATGTTGAAAAATGGTCACACCTTTCTTCTGTCCCAATATACACATCCTCTTTGCAATGTGACTTTGCTACTCTTCTTATCCCAAGCCTCTGAATTTGAGCATGACCATGAATCTTGCTTTGGCCAAGGAGACATTATCAACCATGATGGAAGCAGAGTTGGGAAAGCATTTGCACATTGGGGTCTTGGTGGGACTTGATTGAGAACCTGAGGCCACCATGTGAAGTAGCCTTACTAAAGCGGTGAACCTCAACTGGTTTTTGAAGTTCTGTACTTTGTTTATATGTATCATTCTCCTCTCCTATCATAAGAACCATCTCTGACTTCAGGTAGTGATACTCACTGGTACTTACTAGAATCTTGGAATGGGAGGAGGTGTACGTAATTTGACTTCATTTCATAGGAGATTCCAGCATACTGTATGAGTACAATTTGGAAAACGTTTCATAAATTTCATGAATTAATGAATAAACAGTTAACACAGCCTGGAGAGTTAACAGACTCCACAAAGGAAGCGACATTTATGTTATATCTGAGGAGGAAGAATAAATATTTACTAGACAGAGAAGTGAGGGTAGCGCATGTTAGATAAAAAGAATAATATATGAAGCAGAGACACAAGAAATATTCAAAATTATGCTACTAAAACCATAGCACTTTCAGGGAAATCTATCAGCATTACTTTTAAGAGTCTGAAGTTTGCAGAAAGGTCAAATAGATTTTCATGATAATTGTTGCCTTTTATTCAAATATTCTTATTTTCAGGAACTTGCTTTAAATATTACCAAGTAATTTTCACCTAAGTCTCATCCCCCAGAGTAAATTCCATACAGAAAACAGGACTTGATGACTGTTTTAATCTGCCTTCATTGTCAAACAGTTCTGATAACTCTAAAATATGGTGACTTTATGAAATTAAATCTAACTCTGATTTTTTCCCATGCGTTCATTAGCCTTTCATGAAATTGCTGGTATCAATTTCTGATTCTTGTACTTACAGAAATTTTAATATTTTCCTTAAACACATGCACATATACTTTCTCAACCTGTACTCATGGTAAATAAGTATCTGAAGAAAATTATTGCCCTATAATGCTTCTGCATATTTTTTCAGTGAAGCGTATAGAACACCTTTTCCCCCACACAATAATAGGATTAGTCTTTAAAAGCATCATCTTTACAACAACCCTGTCTGCCCTTAAGGAAAAATTGACCAATGAGAGAATGCTTTGGTGATGTAATGCCATTTAACTTGCTCTCTTTCAGACTTGATTGGGTAAGACACTTTTCAAGGCATCAAGCATGCAATGAATTTATCATTTTCTCCCATGACTAATGTTAGCTCATAAGTCATCTCTAGTACTTCATAAACACTTTACTTTTTTCAATATTATTTCTTTTTTCTTTTTTTAGAGAAAGAGTGAGAAAGAAAGAAAGGGAGAATCAATTTTATTTAGTTTTTCATCTGGTTTTTGTTTTTCTGACACATAATTGTGTGTCTATACTGGAGTTTGAACCTGGGTCCTTGTGCCTGCCAAGCAAGCACTCTACAACTCAGCCACTGCTCCAGCCCCCAACACTCTACTTTTAAAATGGCTTTGAAATGGTTATGTAAAATCATTAGACTGGAGAATTTTTATGAAGTTCTTGTTTTTGTTTTTGTTTTTTTTTAGTGTACAGGGTCTTACTATGTTGTTCAGGCTAGCCTTGAACTCCTAGGCTCAAGTGACCCTTCTGCCTCAGCTTCCCAATTAATAGGCACTACAGCCACACACCACCATATATCTGCCTGAGATTGTTTTTTCAAGCATTGGCATCTATATGCGTTGGCGTTTGCTAAACATTTCCTAATCTTCCTTGAAAAATCACTTACTTCTATAGGCTGATCTTCATGTAAATAGATAAGAATACATTAACACCACAGCCACTAGCATATAAACTAATTTTTTATTCAGGAAAATCACATCAAAAAGAATAGAGACCGAATTTTTTTATTCAAATTCATCACTGTCTACCTTTCATGAGCATGCACAAACTTTATCCTCATATCTGTATTCTTTATTTCAAATATGAAATCATTTGAAATGAGTATTTGAATAATCAGGTATGTTCACAGTGATATCACAATATTCTGTCTACTGAATAATTTACAGGGCTCCACTGATGCTACCAAAAGCTTATTAATGTCCCGAGAAGACCTAGCCCAAGTCAGGTGAAGGCTCTTTTCCCATCACATAAGTCAAACTCTGTGCAGACTTATAGGCAGGGCAGGATGAATATATGTTGGTTTCTACTAGTCAAGTATACAAAAATACACATTGATCTAAAATTCCAGGCTAAATCTTATTTCATGCAATAACTTATTCCTGTTCCCTCTTCCTCCACCCAAACTTCACTTTTTGAGCACAAATGCAAAAGTAAGCATGCTATGAAAAACATAATTTGGAAAAGAAAGGTCATAATACCTGGAACCATTGGTTTATCTGATCTGACACCCAAGGAATATAGTGACACAGACTGCTAAACCAGCTGTGTAATTTGAAGAGCAAGGTATAATTCAAAGATGATGAGCTATGGGTACTCAAGAAAAATGTAGGAAAATCAATGCATTAGAACCACTTTCGCTTTGCTTTTGTTTTTCCAGATTATCCTCATAATCCTTTGAAAAACCTAGGTTAATTTCTGGCACTCGAGTCATTCTTGGAACTTTCCACTTTGTTCCCTTTTGATAATACAGTTGTACTGGGGCAGGATAAAAATTTTGGGATCATAGAATCTTTTAAAGCTGACTGAATAATGTCTCTATCGTATAAGACAGTAGTAAGTTGTTGTAACTTCAGTGAGACAGTTTCTAACCAATTGAAATAAATAATAATTAAATTATCACAATAATGTATACAAAGCCCAGGGTGGTGGCATATACCTGTGGTCCCAGTTAGTCAGAAGGTTGAGGCAGGAGAATTACTTGAGCCCAGGAGTTTGAGACCAGCCTGGAAAACATTGTGAGACTCCTCTCTAAAAACAAAATGTATATAAAATTCTTGGCAAGTATTAAATACTCAACTAGTAGTAGCTATGGTTATTTACTATTTTCCCATGTACAAATAATATATAAGCCACTTTACCTCTCAAAGGTGAACACCAAACTATATACAAACAATTATATACCCCTGATAGGTTCCTTGATATTCCACTAATCTTATTCTACATTTTGATTTGGAAATAAATAATTTCATTTTCCATTGAGGATTTAGTTTGCACTTAAACATTAACTTACCATATTATTCAACAGCATTTTATTTTATATATGAATATTTTGAAGTCAGTGCTTCACTAACACATAATATTATATATGGTATTAACATAAATGATACTAAAGATCTGCTGAAATTTTAAAGGCATTGATTCTCCAGTGCTTTAAGAAAAGACTCCAGAAGACATTGCTCATGCCTTCAAGTCAGCAAATTAAACAGCAGAAAATACAGTTTATCACCTCAAGCAAAATGAATAGCTTGAGTTATTCAGTAAATTAGTTTGAACTATACTGATGTTGTTTATATGTAGTCAAAAGCACTGAAACATTTCTGTAAATTTATTTTAGGTTTTAAATAAGCCTATTTAGTTTACTTTACAAAATTTCCTGAATTCCTGCCTACCCTGTGCTTGGAGAAATTCTGAGATTAAAAACAACAAACACAATGACTTGGCTATTGATGGCATCTAGTTAAGGGAACTGACATTACAGTGTGTTAAATTCCACATTGGAGGTAGGTATAAGATGAATGGAAACACAGATGGTAGAATTTTAATTCAATATTGGAGGTGTAAGTTTTTGAGAAAAATTATAGATAGGTGATATTTAATTAGATTTTAAAGAATAATGAGGCACTTCTTATTTCAATAAGGTGAGGAAATTTTCCAAGTGGAAGGAACAGCTAGATCAAAGAAAGACAGAAAAATTTATAGCTATTTGTGGAATAACTACTTACCCAATGTAACGTTTGGTAGCAGAGTACACTAGATGGAAATATGGAAATGGTAAGGACCTGTTCATGTGCAGAAATTTTGTGAAAGTTGAACTATTACCTTCCAGGTCACAGTGTTGTTTTCTTTATAATGCACTGTGTTAAGCAGGTTTTCTATTGCTATAAGAAAATACCTGAGACCAGGTGATTTGTAAATAAAAAGCAAATTTATGTCTAAGAGCATGGCACCAGCTTCTTCTTGGCTCTGCTGAGGGCCTTGAGCATCACAATGATGGTAACATATGTGAGACTATTAACATTGTAAAATAGGAAATCAGACAGCAGGGAGGTCTCATCTTACTCTTTTAAAACAATTCAGTATCAAAGGAACTAATAGGATCACTTAGAACTATACTAATCCCTTCCAAGGCAATGCCCTCACTGACCTAATTATCTCCCACTAGCCCCTATCTCATAGAAATTCCACCAACTCTTAATACTTCCACATTGGGTGCCATTCTTCCAGCATATGAAACTTGAAGGATCTACTCAAACTGATGCTATAGGACATAGCATCAGAAGATTCATGACACACTAAATGGATGTGCGTGCGTGTATGTGTGTGTGTGTGTGTATGACAGAGAGAGAGAGAGAGAGAGAGAGAGAGGGAGAGGGAGAGAGAGAGAGATAGAAAGAGACAGATATTGAGATAGGGAGAGGGAGACAAATAGATGTAAGCTTATTTGGACTTTTCTTCAAGTGAAACAATATACCTTCACCTTTAGTAGGATTTTTAAAAAAGTATTCCACTTTATACAAGGTAAAAGTAAATTTTATAAACCATAAACCATCTTTCATCAGATAATATAAATTGTTGAAAATAGTACAAGATCTAGAAAACATTTCTTGGTTTTGATTCATGCAGAAGGATATATGAACAATACAAAAGACAACACGTCTAAGTGGCATGTTGTTAATAACGTCAAATTATGCATTAAAGAAGCTTTATCTATGATAACTTTGTACTAAGAGTTATCTGGGAAAATTACATTGCTCTTATTCACATGGTCAAAAACTGAACCATCAAATCAATGAATGCATGGAACCATTCACCCTTAACATTGTGGGTGTGAACACATTCTTAAAATTTCATTTCCTTGGAATATATTAATTGAATAAGAAGTCTTCATACCTTTGAACAGGACAATGTGGATATGCTCAGTAATTCCAACTTATTTGATGAGTTTTATTAGACTTGACTGTAATGTATTATCTATACATATACATGATGATATGGTTATCAAAAATTCAATTTAGTGAATGACATGTGCTGAGTTGTCTATACCCTGTCTCCCCTTTGTACTCAACATTGTATCTTTTTATGTTTTTATTAGTGCATTATAGCTTCACATAATAATGGAGTTCATTATTGCATATCCACACACACACATAATGTAATTTGCTCCATTTGATCCCCAGTACTTCCCCTTTCCCTTCCCTCCTCCTGATCCCCCTTCCTCTTCTCTCCTGGTCTTCTTTATATTTATTTTTTTTTTAATTGGAACATTGTAATTATACATAAAAGTGGAATTCACTGTGACATTTTTCATATATACACATAGAATAATTTATAATTTCATTCTGCTGTTTTTCCCCTTCCACACTCCTCTTCCCATCCACTTGATCCTCTTTCTCTATACTACTGTTCTGTCTTCTATTTTTTGAGGCAGCATTTTTCAACTTCCTTACTTCTTCTCTCCAGTTTCCTCATATGAGAAAAGACATTCTATCCTTTACTTTCTGCATCTGGTTTATTTCATTCAGCACGATGTTTTCCAGTTCCATCCATTTACCAGCAAATGCCTGACTAGAACTCCATTGTGTACACATACCACAGACTCCTTGGAATTTGTCCAGAAGAGTTGAAATCAGCCTCCTGTAGTGATAGAGGTATTCCAGTGTTTATAGCAGCACAGTTCACAAGAGCCAAGTTATGGAACCAGCCTAGGTGTCTGTCAGTGGATAAATGCATAATAGATGAAGAAAATATCATGTGTTTGATTTATTTCTGTATTTATTTTTAAAGAGAGAGCAGGATGGAGTGTGAGAGAGAGTGGGGGAGAAAGAGAGAATTAATTTTATTTTTAGTTTTTCATGTAGCCTTAGTTTCTCTGACATATTGCTGTGTATGTGGGTGTATGTGGTGCTGGAGTTAGAACCTGGGTCTTCACACTTGCCAAACTAATGCCACAACTCCAGCCCCATATCATGTGATTTAGAAGTAGTCAACAAGAATTGCAGGTAAACAGGTTCACCATGGCTTTTAGTGTTTCATCCGGTAAAGGTAATTGAGTTGCATGGGGAATGAACCAACAGTCTTGGTCCCACTGTGTTCTTTCTAGCACTGTTAGATATCATACATAAGCATGTTCATCTAAATGTGCATCCTATATGAACAATATGTGCAAAGAAGAAAAATCAACTGTCCACAGCATGCTTAGAATATGAAATTCTAGATAAATTTAGGAATAAACGTTATTTTCTGTTTCCTCTATCAGCTGTTAAGAAGAAAGCTAGCTTCATCACTCCAGTTCCAGGAGGTGTGGGACCCATGACAGTGGCGATGCTTCTGAAGAATACCCTTTTGGCAGCTAAAAAAATCATTTACTAGACCATACGAGGATCAAGCAATTGCAGCCACGCTGTGTATTTCTTTAACGAAGGGCAAAATCCTTTATATTCTATTATAAAATTATTTATTTCTACATTATATTTATTTTTTCATGGATGGAATCATTGTGGATCAGATGCACAACTTTGTGCATTTCCTGCTCACAGATTTTGAGTTTTAGGAAAAACCAAAACAATTCCAGTGACATTTTGGTAATAATTGCTTATTTTATGGATATTTGTTCATAATGTTAAAATATTTAAAGGTTTGTAATCAATAAATATATTTTGACATAAATAGTGCACACAGTATGTTTTCAACAAATCTTTTGTCGGTCGAATGGATATCCATGTAAAGTGTAATTTAGGTTTTATCATGAGTATGCTCAGTTTTTAATGTATTCCATGTTCTGTCATATGCTGAAAAAGAGCTTACTTGATGAAAGAAAGATGGAATACTGAAAATAAAAACCTTCCCAAAAGCAACCTACAAGGTCATCCTAATGAGAAATGATGTCCTGTTTAAGGAAAGAAAAGTATTCAAGGAAGGCAAAAGATGTAATATATTTGGGAATGTAATGATTATATCACATTGTCATAATAAAAATATATGAGGAATGTGTTAAATTTACGTATCACTCTTCCTCTAAAAATATTTGGACCATGTTGTCTGATAAATAATAGAAACATACAAAAATGATAATATTAATATAAAATTTAGGTTTCATTTTGGTTGCATCTCCCCATGAGTCTCAGGAAAGTAATATCTCACATAAGTAAAGCTATCATTAAAGAATAGCAACTGATATGTTTGTTCACAGATTCAGAAATCTAATTGGAAAAAGGAATACATTAAATGTTCCAAAACAAAACCTTGGGATGCCACTGAAAACCTGCTTTGTTCTTGCAGATCTCCTCTCTCCTGTTATGGCATTTTGTTCTCAAAATAGATGTAATGTTCCTAATACAATTGAAATTAGGAAATACCTGTGTTAGTTAAGGGCTATTTTGAGGATGCAAGAGACATATAATTGGTATTCTGTTTTCATGCCCAGATCCCATTATGTTTATGTGCCACTAATGATTCTTCCTCAGTGCATGTTTTCATCAGTGAGTACTCTTGATCATTTGTATAAAAATAGACTGATGTTTATAATTAAGAATACTTCAACCAAATAATAAAAGCAATTTGAAGATAATAGCTGTATTCTTTTTTTGTAAAGACAGCTGTTTCTGTGTTCATATTTTGTTACCCATTTCTTCATTGCATGCTAGAAAAATGTAGCAAGCTTCTGAATCTTGAAAGAAAAAAAAAACAGTATAATATTTTCTACAATTAGTGGATACCAATGTTTGTCCAGTAATTCTGTCAGAAATTTAAGTTCAAAATTGCAAGCAAACATTTTAGAAATGGCCCCTTTAAATATAAGGGTCCCTACCTCCACAAACAAATAAAATGACCAAAAGTATTTGTATGTAAAAAAATATGCAGACTAGGGTTTTGAGCACCATCCTCTCACAGTGCAAAAAGGCATGTTTTGTAATTATATTCAGGACTCAGCCTTCACAGACACTATTTGGAATGTTATAAAAGAAAAGACTATAGGACAGAGATCGAACTTAATTCTCAACATAGTATAAAGACAGCTGAGGAGTTATAGCCAATGGACAGAGATAGGGACTCAGTGGGTGGGAATTACGAAGAACTTGATTGATATCAAGGATGAGGGAACTCTTACAAAAACAGGGTACTCAGTATTCCTAACAAAGAGTCAGATATTAAGGATAGAGGACAAGGAACTTGATCAGATTCCAAGGAGGAGGGTTTGTCTATAAAGATTTAGTAGGATTCTTTGCTAACACTGAATTCAGTGGGCCAAACTCAAGGCCTTATCAAGAGAAGGGCTGAGGAGCCTGACTAAAGATTGGTGAAGAAGTCTGTGTCAACACACAAAAGAGATAAAGTCTATTCATTGGCATCATGCCTTTATTTGTGGATAGTTGGAGTCCACAAGATATACACATATGTATGGCCTTGTGGAGGAGCTTGGAGACATACATTTTCTTCTACTCTTTGGGTGTCTGTATGTCTGTAAAGAGGACCCTTAAGAATTAATGGGACTAGCAGAGAATGGTGGCACATACCTGTAATCCCAGGGACACTGGAGGCTGAGGCAGGAGGATTGCAAATTCAAGGCCACACCTGGCCATTTATCAAAGTTCTAAGCAACTTTGCAAGACCCTGTCTCAAAATAAAAATTAAAACGGGCTGGGAATGCGACTCAGTCATTAAGTACCTCTGGGTTCCATTTCTAGTACCTCCCTGGAAAAAAAAAAGATTAATGGGAATTGAGCAAGAATACATACAAAGATATGGAGGTGAGAGGGAGCTTAGTATATTCTTATGAGAGTAAGGGGCTCAGTCAGATAGAAATGAAAAGTGCGAGATGGAAAATGGTGGAAATGCAGCTAGATTAGCATGCAAAAATAGATTAGTGGAAACCATGATAAATTAGAGTTTAGATTATATTTACTAAGTGATGAGAATTATAGTTAGATGAGAGAAGATGTTATCATCAATTAATATAAGGAAGTTGTAAAGGGGAGGTGATTTTGGAGAAAAGATAATAAAGATAATATGTTCAGTTTAAAACATGTTGAGTTTGAGGTGATGACATACATGTAAATAATGTCCTGATGTAATCCAGACTGGGAAAAGGATAAGCAATCTTGGTAGTGGAGAAATTTTAGGATTCATTACCACATATTAACCACTAAATCCCTGATCTTCCTGGTGACCACTATAAATGCTGTATCGCTCTATACTTGTTCAATAGTTACCACTGTCCTTAATTGAGCACCTATCGTGTGCAAAACACCTTTGTGTGTGTGTGTGTGTGTGTGTGTGTCTTTCCTCCTTACTAAAAAACTATTTGAGGGCTGGATATTGGCTCAGCAGTTACAGTGCTTTCCTGGCACGCACGAGGATGCAGGTTTGAACCCCAGCACCAAGGTGTTGGAGCAACGAAAGCCACATGACAAACTAAATAAAATTGATTCTCTCTTTCTCTCTCTCTCTTTAAAAAAACGTCTATTGATGATGAGGAAATTGCTCCTTCTAGTCATTGAAATGCTTCAGTATAGTAAAGTTAGAATTTGAATTTAAAATAAAGTTTGTTGGGATGATGTGAGTCAGAACTCACTCTTCACACTTCACTCTGCCTCCCTTCAATGACCTCTACACCTGTAATCCTTTCTCATCGCTACATGTCTAACTCCTACTTATTAAAGATTCATTTCAAATGAAACTTGCCCAAGTAAAATGCCATGAGAGTTTGATTAAGTGCCACCACTCAACTCTCATGTCCTTTTATGCACAGGTTGATGGCACTTACCACTTCCTACCCACTGCGGCATCATGTGGTACTTTCTCTAGCTCCTTTTATTTCTCTTAGGTCAGAATACATGCATTGTGTCCTTGTGTATTATCACATCTTGTGCCATGGATATAGTAGACAATCAGTAATTTCCAAATGAATGAATAAATAGCAATGAAATACATGAGAATTATTGAATAAATTGAGAGAAAAGCAATAGATGAATGGGCATTTCTTGCCAATGACCAGCCACAAATTCTCATTGAGTTAGTTTAGTGAAAAAGGAAGAGAGAAAGGGGGTGGGAGAGGGAGGAATTATAGGGTAAAAGAAAGGGAAGAATAAACTTCTAGATGGACTTATGACTAGAGGAGAGAGATGAATATGACAGAATATAAAGACAGAAAATATAGTATGGGAAAAACAATAGTGGGAATAGGGAAAACAATAGCGGAAACTCCTTCTCTTTTCTCACTCTAAGGAGAGAAAAAATTGCCTTAGTGTTTATAGGAATAAATAATGTTGTCAGCAGTCATTTTACCACACGCATTTCTCCCATTCTTTAGTATTGGAAGAAAAAAACTTTTTTGGTGAGAAAATCAAAGCAGCGAAGGGAATAGATTTTCCTGTGAACATTGTAGATGGGAACCATTTTTATGGGCCCCCGAGGAAAAGCAGCAGGTGGAATGACATAGAGTCATTTTCTGGTATAAACTTTAAGCCAAACCAGTAAATAGATTTCTATATGATATGACATAATTTTACCAGAGTGGGGAAACATCTACAGAGGTAGTCATCTGTCTCTCTCAGCCCAGAAGTGAATGAAAACCATGGTTTAATATTTAGTTTCTTACACGATAATCTATTTAAAACTTGAGTTTTGGAGGTAATTAAAGGACTTCTGCTGAGATCAGTACACCAGTACCTATTAGAGGACACAGCTGGGGAAATGGAGAGAAGAACATCTGATTAAGAATCCGAAAAATGGGATTGAAATCCTGACTCTGAAGCATGTTGTTTGGCAAATCACTAAACCACTTCATTCATGTGTGTGTGTGTGTGTGTGTGTGTGTGTGTGTGTGTGTTTTGATGGAGACTGAACCCAGGGCCTTGCAAATGTTACACTTGCCCTCTCTCACTTAGCTACACCCTCAAGCTCTACTTAATTCTTTTGAACCTGCATTCCTCATTCGTCATCGAAGAATAAAAATAAGGCCTGTTATTTATTTCTTTGTCCATTCAAGACATATTCATTTAGTATTTACTATATAGACACACTGAATTTATCTGGGCTAGGATTTCCGAAGAGAGACTTAAGACGTGGGCAGGTGCGGTGATGCACACCTGTAACCCCAGCAACTCCGGAAACTAAGGCAAAAGGATCACAAATTTGAGGCCAGCCTGGATAACTTAGCAGGACCATGGCTTTAAATTAAAATAAATAAATAAGCAATGAAGTTTCAGATGTCGCTCAAGAGTAAAGCATTCAATCCCTAGAAACACAAACGCATACGCACACACCACAGAATTGAGATATACATGAAAATCTGTACAATGTGCTGTTTTAGTTCCAGCTAGTTGTTATTACAAAGACCATTATGCTTCCGTAGTTCAGTCTTAGAAATAAAGACATCTGTGCTGGGCATGTAGTTCAATGGTAGAGCACTTGCCTAGCATGCACAAGGTTCTGAGTTTGATCCCCTGCACCACAAAACAACAAATGAAAACACAAACAAAAAGACATTTAATGTGATTCCTAAGATCTTCCTCCAGAAACTGCAAATGGAGTTGGAATGGTTTATTTGATCCTTTACAAATGATTTCTTGAGTCTCATCAACACTGTTAAGAGGATTCTTTAATTTATAATTCAAATATTATTAGACTGAAAAAATAATATCCAGAAATTGACTTAAAAGTTTTTTTTAAAAAAACCTTAAAAGTGAAAATACAAATGTAAGCACATTTAAAGTGAACCAACACATACTTTTAACTTTAAAATGATGATTCTTGTGGTAAGTGATTGCCCAAGTTATAATGAGTACAGCAAGCTCATTCTTGTGTGATTTCTAATATCAAATTCAAATTTGAATGCAGAAAGGGATCCTTTCTGATAAATCTAACTCAGTGTCTGGACATGATACAAATGATAACCTATCTTGACTTGAACAGGTTTTCGAAGTTCAGAAAACATGAGCAATTGAATTCCAGGTAGAAAAGCACAGCACTTCAGTAAAATATATTAATAATAATTTCAGGCAAGTGAAAACTTACAGGAAGCCCCTAAAGTCAGAAAATATAGCAGTAATTATAGTAATAATTACATGTTCTGGCCTTTATAGTGACATTTTAATAATCATAACTTGATTAGCATTGAGGAAACTTTGTCATATTTAAGACTTTGTATTCATTCGATGTATCCAAACTAAATGTTACCTTAATCTTAGCTCAGTGGAGAATTTTATCATTATTATTTTTACAATTTGAGTACTTCATTGGTTCTCTCTAGCCTAATCGTTGGAGCACAGATTTGAGCTTTATTGTTCCTAGAACATGATAATTCATTCCATTTACTCAGAAAAAATATTAAATGGCAGAACGACATAAAGGTAAATGGTGCATTATTAAAAACATGTTTACAGAATTTGTCATTAAACAAAGTCAAATCACAAAAACTAAAATGGAATTTATTTTATTTTAGATTTTTTCCGTTTGTGGATCGAACCCAGGGCCTCATGTATGCTAGGCAGGCGCTCTACCACTGGTCTACATCCCCACCCACCGAATGAAATGTCAAACCTGTCTTGACATTAACTTCACTGTTCCCCCCTATATGATTTACTAGGGAACTCAAGTCTGTGATGAAAGGAAGTGTAACTACTACAGTATCAAGATTTTTTTTTTTTTTATTAAGAGGTTATGCTATTTCCTAATTTGCAGATCTCCATCTTGGAATCCTTCATTGATTGCTAGCAGTACTGTTCTGTTCACATACCATAGTGTACTTTCCTGAATTCACATTCTTTTTTCTTGTTTTAAGTACTTTTACCTATAGGATTATGCCCACAGGTAACAGGAAACCGGTGTTTCAAAAGGAAACTAGATCACATTGCTAGATAAGACAGGTATCCCAAACAAGTGCGTGAGCGCCTGAAGGCTTCGTTCTGCTGCCAGAAGTGCATATTTTTTTGATTGGTAAGAACTGCCAGATGACGCTTCATGAAATATAAATGCAAGAAAGACTCAGAGAGCTCAATAAAAACCTTCCACACGTCAGTCTAGGAGGATATGAGAAAGAAAGTGAAGCAACTGCAGGATATGGCTTTGGGAGTTCCAATATCAGTCTGCCTTTTATTTAATGGTAGGTAATTTGCTTTTTGTTTTATTAACTTTGTATCAGGGTAATATGTGAGTAGGAAATATTTTCTGTGAATTAGAGAGATGTTGGTTTGTAGTAGTTGTTGTTCATGATAAATATCAGCAAGAAAATCTCTGGATTAATTTAGCTTCGTTTGGAATGTATGTTCCTCTCCTGGTATATTTGAATTCCTCTTTTTTTGAGAACTCCATAATGTTTGCTGTATACAATTGAAGAGTAGTTGATGACATTTTGCTGCTATACCACAGTATTGTGTCCAAGTGATTAAACTAATGGATGAATGCATGCACCTTTTATTAAAAATTATGTTTATTTTTCTTTTCTATAATTATAATGCAGTCAATGGGATGCTTGAAAAACAGATGGGAAATTATCCTAGTCAGGTTCTGGATTTCAAATGGAATAAATTAAAAAACAGAATGGAATTAGGATTAAAGCCAGTAAAAATAACTTTGGATCTATTACTTGCACCTGGAAGGAGGTATATCTGCTAAAGATGCTTTCCCCCTTCCCACAGCAATGACAGCATTGACTGAAGAGGCCCCAATGATTGAGACTCCTCTAAGCACAGCGCCACGAAGTAACTGGACACTTAACAAAACTGAAGGTATTTTCTTCCTATTTTTGTGTTTCAAGAGACTTCTTTAAAAGCTTTCAGAGAAACTTGGGTGGTGATAGAAGTCACATTGGAAATGTTTAACTATATATTTTATAGAGTTATCAACACTTTTAGAAAGATGCTGTTAAATTGAAGTGACAGATAAATGTGTCAGCCAAGAATTGCTCTTTAAAAAGGAGGAAGTGAAACAGAGGAAAGAAAGAAAAAGCCTTCAGCTGCTGTCCTGAATGTGAAGTGGACCATATTTTCTTCTTGGCTTCCAATAACTCATGTGTCCAGTGACATCTCATTTCCATTTTGTCATTCTTGACAGGACATCATATTTTCATCTATGACTTTAAGCTTAGCTGCCAAAGAAATTATGGCTACAAAATGAAGCATTCTTCCTCATCTTTGGAAAGATCTTTTTTCTCGTTTGTTTTCTGGGGAATTTTTGTTCTTTTAGGATGTGTTACATTTCCAAACAACTTATATCCATTTATTTTCTTTTCTATTTTTTTAATAATCATCATTATCATCATTATTTTTACAGTGGCTTCTGGCTGCTGTTGAGCATCAGCATTGTTTTAAAACTCTTTGAACTAAAGGTAAATGTGGAGAGCTGGTTGCCTGTTGAGACCTGTGACTGAGTGCTTACGATTCTCCTGCAAATCGCTTAATGCCCTCAAATGGGCATACTGGATTTGGGATTCAGGACAGACTCTCTTGCCCTGAGAGCCCAGCAAATAAAAGAAAATATCAAGTATTTCAATTCTAAACAGGAAACAGTAACATTTAAGTTCCCCTCATTCCATTGATTATTTAAAATTTTCAACAATTAACTGAAAGTACTTTGATTTCTTGAATATCAATTAGCAAAAAAAAATCACTGTGGGTTATAGTCAATTTTTTGTTTTCTGAGCTTTTGAGTAAAAAGGCAGCATTTTTATTAGAATATGATCAATAATACTGTAGAAAAATTAAAGAAGTGTTTTCCTCCCAATGACTAATGTCATAGCAATATTCCAGGCACCACCTTTACCTTAACAGTGAACTTCCAGCAAAATTCACCAAAAATGGGTAATAGGAATGGAAAAGGATGGAATATGTCATTTCTGTATCGTCCCTTTCCTTTCTTGATGGAGAACTTCAATTTTTCTTTTCACTTTTTATATTTAACTTGAAATTATGAATCCAGTATCTCAGAAAATTACATCTAATTATAATTACATCTAATGTTCTTCTCCTTCAGGGAAGGATGAGTGTCTCTGGGATAGTCTTTCTTTGGAAATGGTTTCTTTCAATGCTCATATTTTCCACGAATCCTGGTTGAGGGTTGGTTGAACTCGTGAATCTTGAATTAAGAAGAACCTAACACATCTTGTAATGGGAAATTCTCACTGCCTCAAAATTAATAATTAAAATGATAAATTGTGATCAGGACATCACATACAGCAAAATGAATGCAAATTCTAAGGTAATATTGGGCTTCTCAGTAAATGGGAAGGGATACAACATAATATCCTGTTGGTACCTTAGTGCCTAAAGATGTAATATTTTCAATATAAATTAAGAATGTCTTTTAGATCTGTTTTTCCCTAAAAAATAAACAAATAGGTTTCTTCTAATCTCCTCAGCAAGGCAAAGATAGTGTTTTGCCACATGATAACTAACAATGGGAAGTACATTTATTCATGGAGACGGCAAAGTAAAACACCACAAATTTTGCTCAAGAAAAATTTAAGAATAGGTAAATAAATTATACCAAAAGGGAATCAATTCTTCTGTTCCACCCAAGGGTCATTCCCACTGTATAAATAACAAGAATGGCTCAAGGATGTCTTTAGCACAGCAGAGGATCAGGAGAAGCATCCTGAGACATGGACATGCTGCCAGAACACACCTTCCCGAAGAGGGGTTTTCCTAAGGACGTTTCTGGACACTTGACTACAAAAATTGTGTCTAATCATGGTCACTTCACAGTGTTAGAGCTAGATATAAAAACCTGGGTTTTCTGATCCCAAGCTTATAGCTTTCATGATTACTCAGACTGCCTCTTAACTGAGTTAAGGTGTTAGTTAATATTTGAAGGTATTGTTTCAGCCTGAGCTGTAAGTTGTTTCCGGCTTCCTAAATGGGTCATAACAAATAAGTCTTCTAGAGGCAATTAGGGAAAATGCCCTCTTTTCACTTAGCTCCTTATGATAGTTTGCATTAAGAGAAAGGAAGAATTCTTATTATTTTTTCCACTCAGTGAAGGAATAAAAATTGTTTATTATCTTGCAAGTATAAATCCAGTCCTCACTAAGTGTCACTTTCTCAGTGTAAAGGAGAAAAATGCAAAGATTGTACGAGATATTCTTCATTTATCAGCATTCAGGCATAGGCATGGAAAATATTACTCAAAATAACCTGCTAAGATAAGAACTAATGCTGCCACCTCTTGGCAAGTTTGCCTCTATACCTTTTTAGGCCGTGTCTAGAGAATGGGAAAATCATCAACACAGCTCTTCCCTCTAATGAATGAATGATGTTTCTTGACAATGTTGACACAGTCCTTGTGAATATAATCAACCCACTCAAGGAATCAATAATTCAAAGGATGAAGTGCCTCCAAAATATTCATAAAAATAAAAATCTTTTTGCATATATGTTGAAAACCATAAAGGTAGGACACACTTGATGTGTTAGTATCATATCTCCTTTTCCTAGATGACTATGCAGAAGGACCCATAGCCTTGAAGTTCTCCCACCCTTGCCTGGAAGACCATAACAGCTACTGCATCAATGGTGTGTGCGCGTTCCATCATGAGCTAGAGAAAGCCATCTGCAGGTAATTGCACCGGGCTCCCCAAGTCCTAGAGACAGAAGAAGATGGACTTCTGTCTCTGTTGCTTCACACACTATATTGGCACTCTGTATTTTTTTTTTTAATAAAGAGAGGACAGTGAGAAAGAGAGAGAGACAGAGATAATCAATTTTTATTAAGTCCTCCACATGGCCCTCGCTGCTCCGACACTCAACTGTGCACATGGGTGCTGGGGTTTGAACCTGTGTACGTGCGCTTGCCAGGCAAGCGCTATAACCTGTAACTTCGGAGCCACCGCTCCAGCCCAGCACTCTGTATCTTATCAAATTAAAACTGTATTTGATCTGAATGTGACTTGCCAGTCCTCTTTGTAGTTGACTACCTAGGGAAATTTTTTTTCCGCTTAATCCTCATTACTTATAAATATAGTTCCCAGATTAGTAGCATCCATGAAATCGGGGATGTGTTATGGATGTAGAATATTTTGTTTCAACCCGGAGCTACACAAACAGAATCTGCATTTTTAACAATATGCACAGGTGATTTTTAATTTTCGTAGGATTAATTGTAGGATGAAATGAAACAGACTATGGCAAAAATCTTTATACAAAGTTTTGGAGCAAATAAAATACAAATTTTTATGATCATTGATTATTTACTCAGTCTTCTTTTTTTCTCTGCATTTTTTATTAGTCCATGATTGTGCATAAGGATGGGATTTGATGTTCATACATGCACACGATATGATATAATTTGACCAGTTTCACTCCCCAGTCTCCTTGACAAGCATACTACCTTTCACATGTACCATTGGGGGAAAACATGGGGCCTTAATCAGATGATTACTAAGAAATTCGAGCTACTTCTTACCTTTAATGAATTGACTTTCACTTAGTGTTTGCCTCTTTAAATTACTTCCTTTCCATTTTTTCATTCTTTGAAATATTTCTTTGTATTTCCTTCATTGTGGGCTTTAAAATTATATTTTATATATATTTTTTCTCTTTTTAAAGGTGTTTTACTGGTTATACTGGAGAAAGGTGTGAGCACTTGACCTTAACTTCATATGCTGTGGATTCTTATGAAAAATACGTTGCAGTTGGGATTGGTGTTGGATTGTTATTAAGTGGTTTTCTTGCTACTTTTTACTGCTACATAAGAAAGAGGTACGAAAAAGACAAAATGTGAAGTAACTTTGTGTGCATTCATTTGACAAATATCTGTTGAGCCCCTACAATATGTCAGGCAGCATTACCATGAATGTTTTTTCATGAAAAGAAGAAGATAGGGGCTGGAGTGGGTTGCTCAGCTATCGGAGCACTTGCCTGGCATGCACAAGGATCTGGGTTCAAACCCTAGCACCACATACACAGCGAAGTGTGGGAGAAACAAAGGCCAGGTGGAAAAAACCAAGTAAAGTTGATTCTCTCTTTCCTTTCTCTCTCTCTCTCTCTTAAAAAAAAAGAAGGTAAATTCAGCATTTCCTCCATAACACTTTTTGATACCCTTTCTCATAAACTCATATTAGTGGTAAAAGTTTACCTTGAATTGCAATAGGACATTCCAAATTTATAATTTCCTTTCTTCCTATCTTTGTCTTTCTAAGTAGAAACTATAAATGAGGACAGTAGCAGGCCCCAAGCAGGTAGGGACCCAGTGTATCTTGTTTACAATTATACATTTAGCATCTACTTTTGTGCCTAGAACACAGAAGATACTGAGCAAATATTTGTTGAATGAAAAAAAATCAAGAAATGAGTATTCATTCTTCTTTGTTTTCTCACAGCAATGATTTTTCCTTAAATCTGTGTAACTAGGGAAAGGTCAAGAAATCATGTAAGACACATTAATTTTTACAAAATATAAATATATTTACCATGATGTACTCTACCAAGTTAACGTTTTAAAAATGACTGGAACTGCCCATCCAAACTTAGAAAAATTTGTTTTGCTTACAAGAGAATCCAATCTATATTGTATAAGTTGCACATTTGCATAAGAGTCCAAGACTAATAATGAGGAAGAGGAGGAGAGGTGACGGAGACGGTGGAGGAGGAGGCAGAGGGGAGGAGGAAAGCCCTGTTGATGTTGATATGCTAGCTGTCTGAGGTCAGGCTCTGATGGGATGGGTTACACTTGTGACAGGCTGAGGGAGGGCTCTAAGGTGAAACCTGTAATGAAGTAAGGAAAGGAGAGCAGGGAAATAGCTAAGCAAAGATGTGGCTTGAGCTGTCATTTCAGCTTCATTCCACAAGGGGATCTAGGATGTCAGTGGCATCATAGACCTTCTCAAGGAACCATATGGGGCAATCGGGCCATAAGCTGTTCATGCTCAGCGGGCAGGGGCTTTTAATATCCCAGGAATCTCCTGGCAAGATGCTCTGTTGGCTACGGCAGTCCTCTGGAAAGAGATGATGCTGTGAGCCTGTTAATGCCTACAGCCGCTGAAGGTTCGGTCCATCGGTGGATAAAGGGGATCTGGGCATGGCACTAAGAGCAACGGCTACACCAGTACATTCGGTGATCCACAATGCTCAAGACGAGAACCACAGTCATATGAAAATCAATGCTCTGTTTTAGGTGTCTAAATCTGAAATCGCCTTATAGCATCTGTTCAGGAGGGAGGCCATTGTGAGGCCTTGTAAGGCATTTTCATCAAGTCGTTTGTGAAACTCAGTGGGCCCCAAATGGAAATCCTGAAATGAAACAACAAAAAGTACCAAGCTGACTAGACGTGAAGATCATGAAGTTGTGATGACAATGAAATGAGAGGACAAAATTCAATTCAACATTGGTCTTTAGACTTTGCCATCGATGGGTGTCATGGAAGCCAAGTGAACGAGCTTGGCAGAGGTCAAGTTCATAGTCCTACCCTGGGTTTGTTGTTGTGTGGTTATTGTTCTCACTGCAGAAAAACAATTTCATGCTTCTGATCTTGTCAGATGTGGGTTTTCCTGGAAATAGCTGTCAACCTTGTGGCAGGCCACAGCAATGCCAAGCTCAGGTTCTTCATGTGCTTGCTGACCAGCATTTTGGACAACATAAATGCAGTCTCTCTGTTCACTCAATGGACCTAATCTCAAGCATTCTGTTCTCATGGTATCTAAAGGAACATGATCTCAATTTTTAGGTTAATATCAGTGTTATGGCACCTTGAGTGAACCAAACATGTGTCTTACGTTTAATCCATTGAAAAGAAACGGAATGCCCAAGGGAAACGCAAACCGCACCTAGCTTGTGACAGACAGTACTGGCAACCTGTATCTGTGAAACATGGAATAAGCTAAAGACTTTCTCAGGACTGAAAGCTATATGGATATCAACTCCAGAGCAGGCTAAGCATTTCTGTTTTCCATATGGATTATAAAATTCTTTGTTGGGACTCATTTGTCCCCTAATGCTTTTGTTTATCACTTCCACCTATTATCAGTGGAATGTGGTGACCAACCATTTGGATGAAAATCCTAGAACTCTCCCAATGACTAAAAGTCTACAATTGGTCCTGAAATAGAAACTGAAGAACTAGACATGGGAGTTTTTCACCAGCCAACAGCATGTGGAAACTGCACCATTTCAGTTGATAACAGATTTGCACATAGAAAAAAATGGAGCAATGGTAGAAATGACTATTTGAGAATCAAGGTCCTTCCTTTTTGATTATATTTCTGCTACATAATTCAGATAGTCTTGTGCAGGTCCCTTAATTTCCTTGGGCTTTAGTTTTATCTTCTACAAGACTCTCATGGCTCTAAAGTTTGAGAGTGGAAGAAGAAACTCTTAATCTGCACTGCAAGTGACAGATGGAAGTGACACTTATATTGTCAAACCCACCTCTGAGCCCAAATCACACCACTGGATATTATCTTAGGTGTATATTTTTGTGTTCAATTTATAAAAATAATAATTTATTTTTAAGAGAAATACCAAGCGAAATTAAAGTATAATAACATTTACTATTTAGATTCAATCTAATATTGTGAACTTTTATTGCATTGTGATATAGATAAAACAATTTTGATCATGAGACTGGTTGAAAGAAAATCAGACTTGAGTATTCTTACAATGGCCGCCTAGTAATAAGCCTTCATTTGCACTGTTACACATTTTCATTCGCTCCTAAGTTCCCATTTCGCTTTCCTTTGTGGAAAAGGAATTTCACTTGCTTTGTTTTTCCTTCAGAAGGAATTTAATGCAGATGAATCACAGGTCAGCACTTTCTGCCTATCCTTACATAGTATGCAAAGGTTACGTCATGCCAAGGGGTGGGGAGCCAAAGTTCCTCCCAGGACTCCAACAACCGCACCTAGAAAGCTGTGCTCTAGCATTTCAAAAAAGTGTTAAAATAAATCCAGGGAGAGTCCAGGAAGGACTGTCTTTAATTAATTAAAGACTGCCTCCTAATGAAAGGAAAGAGGAAGTAACCATAGAGTCTGCAGAGGTAATAACCTAAATGGTTACAAATATTTGCAGTCTGTAAATGTTTGTCAGTTTAAACACAACAGATTGAAATTAGAACATCACAATTAAAATTCCCAGTGTTGCTAAATCAAAATATTAATCAAAACAAATACTAATACAGATTCCCTTTTTTCACCTATATGAAAGTATTTATTAACGATATAAAATACACCAAGCAAGATTACACAAACTTAGAATATGGTTTATGAAGCCTTCTGTTTATGGTCTGTCATATGAAATACTCTTGTGATCCCATAACTCCTGGAGTTAATTTTGCAGGGGGGAATCTTTGGCATTCCCATGGAGCTGGAGTCCCACCTGGCAATATTTGGATACATAAGCAAGACTTGTATGGGAAAATGCTTAAATACGAGATGATCTGCAAATCCTTTCATCTTGTATACGTTTTTCCCTCTGACATGCACTAAGACCCTGAAAGGTGCCTACCAGTGAACTCCTTGCATCAGAACTACACTTTCAGCTATCACCCATGGATCATAAAATTGAGTAGATAATTTAGGAAAGAAAAAACATGTTTCTGGCATCTTTGAATTAAACTGGCCCAGTGATTCATCAACTTCTTACAGTTCCCCTTTTGTCTCTTCCCTGTGTCTACCCTTCGAGTTTTTGAGAGCACCTTCTTAGGTCATCAGTATTGGTAAGTGAATCACTATTTAGAATTTTAGAATATGATGAGGTGGGGTGGGGTGCAAGCATTGTAATTTCTTACCTGAGCCAATAAATTTATATTAAAAAGAGTTATGATTGTTTGTCACTGTATCCTCTCTCCCCAAATTAGCTTTTTGTACAATCATGTTTTCATAAAGTTTAAAGAGGTTGAAATGATAACGTAGCTCATCTTTCACAATGAAGATCTAATCCTTTAATTTTCACATATCCATTTTGGCAATGTCAATAAGATTTTCATTCATTACATTTAATTGAAAAAAAGTCTTAAGAAAATAAGAAGGCAAACATCAGCAATTTAAGCTTTTGATGTTGAACATAAGGACAATTCATGTACACAGAAGTCTGTGATTAAGCTGTCTAACTTCTCTGCATTACAAAGTGTAACATGCTTTCTGTGTGTGATATAAATATTGATATCCTGCAACCCACACTCATGGGAAGGGTTACCAAAATCTCTGTATTGCAAAATACCACTCTTTCTGGCTTACATCATGACTGCATGACATCAGATTTGAGCATTTGCCAAGATGAACTGGAAGTGTTGAAATTTAATTTGTCAGAGTCTGGCACTGCAAATCTAGGTGAGTTCACACTAACCTTTGCTGCAGACCAATCCAGTAGCATATTCAGAAGCATATTTTCCAAATTTTCTATGCAATTTGTTCCTAATAATTCAATCAATGCCCAACCCAGAGTGTAAGAGCCTGAGCAGTTAATCTAAGAAACTCAAAGCTAGTCGTAGAGAATATCCACATACTAAAATGTGTCCCATCATTTTACTTCACTCCTCTGCCCAAACTAAACATGATGACTGTTCTAGATTATGGGCAACACCTGCAGTTTCCAAAGAAACATCTCATAAAGGCAAGGCATGTGATTTTATGATAACAATAAGAATTGAATTGGTTAGGCCTTATTTAAAACCCTCACATTCTTTCTTTGTCATTTTTATGCCTCAGATATTGGAGCATATTATCCAGATCAAAATTTGGTTAAAACAAAGAACAAGCAGCTGTCAAATTAGTAGTGCTTTTAGTCTTTCATAGGATGCAAATTAGGTCTCATATTTCTGGAAAGAATGACATTCGTAAATTTTTTAAATTGCACAAAAATATTGATTTAATATCAAATTCCTTAACAAGTCAAATTGAAGAAATAATTAAAGAGCTGCCATTTATGAACACTTACACTGTTTGGAAGCACTGTCATTATTTTGGTTAATGTACACCTATGTATAATTGAGGTTTCGATAAGGCAGTTCACTTGTTCAAGGTCACCTAACTTTTAAGTGGCAGAGCCATGACCTAAAGGAATTAGAGCCAATGTTGAAGTCTCTCCTCTAAGCTGTAGATGACAATGCTTCCCAACATTTTATGTGAAATACTTACTTTGGAATTAATTTATTGGTGAACTTAGAGATGCACCCAAGGGTTTTGTATGCAAATGGAAATAGATCTTTTCTTTAAAATATACAGTCAC
>PVKS010007178.1:0-74342 GCA_004027875.1 Aplodontia rufa | reverse complement strand
TTTTAGAATTATAAAGGGAAAGGGAAGGGAGGGATAAGGGAGGGTAATTGGGGGGGGGCACTCCTGGAGATAATTGCAATATCCAGAATATTTACACATTTTATACACATTTTATATTATTTTGTTAAAATCTTGTAAGGTTGTTCAAAAAATAATAATAAATAAAAAATTTAAAAAAAATAGTGTCTGATAAATCACAATTACTAAGTATAATTATTATTGCTATTATTTTCTGAAATATAAGGCTTCTTTAATGTTAAGATACAATGGTCAAGTGAATGATTCTCTGCATACTATAAGTGATTATCATTTCAATTAGCATCAGATACAGGATACATTTCACATCATAAATATTCCATTAAGGAAATGAGTTGTTACAAGTGGCCTCTCATGACATTGATATTAATTTATGGTAGCTCAGATATAAAATTACATGCAATGTGAATATTAGTACAAGACACATTGGGTTTGAAAAGCATGTCTTATGGTGACTTTTATTTTGACTGATTTATCCTTAGTTTCACACACTTCAAACTTTTATTCATATTCAGATTTAAGTTAGGTTTAGAGATTTCATTTATCAGCCTGCCCAGAATCCTTTCATTAATTTTCTCTAGTACAAATATACTGCTTATAGTTTATAGGATGAAGGGAACTGTTCAAATATCAGCCAAGAAGTGCAATGAATGCTCTGAAATCACTCAATTTCAGAACACTTAGAGCTTAGTTAAGCTTCGTCTACATGATCTCAATTATGTAGACAATTGAATCATACATTCCAACCTCAATCTAAATTACTAAAATATGATTAAAAGGAATGGATGTGGTTCAAGCCCTTCATGCAATTTGAACAAGTATTATTGTCATATTAAACATCTGAAAAATTGCCCTTTTCTCATTTTCCATATTTCATCATGATATATGTTAATTTTAAGTATTGAATATATTTGCTATGCATGCAGGACATTCTCTCTGATAGTAAAATAGTCAAGTCTGCAAAAATCTAATTAAAGTAATTTCTCTCCATCCAAACTGGATTTCCAATGCCTTGAAACATCTTCTATTGACTATCACATATTTGTCAGCAGCCTCAGGAAATATGACTGAAATGGCATTTGCTCTAACTTTCACGGAAGCTCCAGGATAAAAAGGACTCTGGCCATGCTTTTAAGCAGATCTGCAACATGAATGGGCTTGGGCTAGCTTCTAAATTATTTCACATGAATGGATAAAAAGTAGATTATTTAAACAGCTTATATAATGAATAAATTTTCAAAGCCTGATTTCTAATTTCCTGACATGGATTATGGAATTTCTAATGCATACCCCCAACTGTCATGAATAAAACTAATTGTAATGTAAATACATTTTATTTTGTTGCTAGCATAATTTTCTGCTCTTTCCATAACACGATGAAGTTTACTAACAAAGTGTGAGTAGTTTCTTAGGTTAAAAGAAAGTGTGAGTGGACTCTTAGTTGTGGTCTTTTTAAATTGCAGATCTTCCTGAGAGGAGGATTTTATTGTGAGCCATTGCAGGATATTAGAAGCAGAAGTTGGTGCATATTTCATTCTTTCAAATTTCAACTTATGATGTATCAGAATTAAAATGATCTTAAGGAATTCCTTCATTTTTGATCTCATACAATTAATTGTAGAATGCAAGTTTAGCTATTTGTTTTTATTAAAACTCATTTTCAAAAGGCACCTGAAATTTAGCTCACAGAGTGAAAAGCGCAGATGCATATAACTTTTTAGATATTTAAAATGATTTTAATCCAAATTATCAGGTAATTCATTCTTGATTAGTAAGATGATAAAATTTGCCTCTATTTCTCATATAGCCTAAAAAGAGTCATACTAGAGTGTTCCATATAGTTCAGTGGATAGGTACTCATAGTTTTTGTGTGTCTACTACACATACTTTGATATATAATATGTGGCACAATTGTGTAGATAATAAGAGCATCAAATCCTGAGTTACTAAAAGTAGTTCACCCATGAACAGAAAAACATTATGCATACAAACTTACACACACACACTGAATATATTTGCTTGCTACATTCTAATCATTTTCAAAATAGATATTTTGAACTTGAGGTCTAAAAAGAAATTCTGCTAAGAGTTCAGTCAGTATTTCTTGTCTAATAAGTCTTAAAAATAATTTTAATGATGGTTCTAAACAATGAGCAGAAAACAAAGTACATGCAACAAATCCTTATTTCACTACATGAAAAGTTCAGTGAAATTGAGTTGAAAATAAGCAATTATTGTGTTATAGGCTGTATTCTCAAAATTACCTTAGAAATGTTCAAGTGGATTTTTTTTTAACTTTTTCCATGTAAAACCCCATATTGTAATCCCAAATAATTTATTTCTCAACACATACAATATGTAATTACCACATACTTAGAACATTTAAATAACTTAGGAATTTCTCTATATTATTGCTACTAAAACAAGGAATAAGTAAATTAATGCATCTAATGCATGTAACACATTACCTGGTATTGTAAATTTTCAATAATATTTTTATGGTTTTCTTGTTGAAACCCTAGGTATTTATTAGCGGCACTATAAATTAAAAAGTGTTTTCATGTGTGTTGAAAGTTCCAGGGTATTCCTTTTTGACCAATATTTATGAAGATGTTGCAGCACTATAGTGCTCTAATCTTAGTAATTTAAATGAAGAATGTTACTCCTCAATATAATTCTATTTTCTCAGCTTTTAGGATCTTATTTCAGGGAGAAAGAAGATGTATGATTAAGTACAGTAAAGAAGATGAAACAGATCAAGCAGTTTGTTCACTTCGTTCATAGAAATAAGCAACGCAATGCATTTTGGTCACTTTACTTTCACTACTTGGGAACATAAAGGACCAATCATCTCAATGCAACTGCGCAATATTGTTCTTTGGGCAGTAAATGTAGAGATAGGATGCTTAAAGTCCCCATAAGTCATTAGAAAACAATCCAATCAATTAAAGTTAAGAAAAGAATTAATAATATTACACATACAAAATTTCACAGCTCTAAAAGGTTTTATTTGCCTTCTTAAGCTTATATAAAAGTGTCAAAACACCCATTGTTTTCATTTACTACTTCTTTTTTTTGTAAGAGAGAAGGACAGTGAGAGAAAGAGAGATAGATTCAAATTCTTTTATTGAGTTTTTCACATGGCTGTCATTGTTTCTGACACTTAGTTGTGTACATGGGTTGCTGGGGTTTGAACCCAGTACTCGCGCATGCCGGGCAAGTACCATAACCATGAAGCCACCGCTCCAGCCCCTTCATTTACTTCTTGATGTATTCTTCTGATTTGAGACTGTGAAAATTCTTGTAGCATTCAAAATACTGGCAATATGAACTTAAACTGGGCAATTGTAAAAATAATAATCTATTACTTTCCTTTGTCAAATTCAGGGTTTGATTCAAGTTTTAAATGAAAGACTTTTAGTTAAAACAAATTTTTCAAAAGCCCAAAACTTGCTAATTCACTGAGTGTATATTGTTCCATGTATATGTTTGGAATTGGGAAGAATTAGTTGACACAGTCAAAAACACAAATCATACATGGAAGAAATAGATAAATATATTTTTCTTCATTAAAATAAAAATATAAAATATTAAATAAATAATAAATTCAAAATGCATGAAAACATAATAAATTTAAAAGTTATATCTAGACATGGCTGTATTATGCACTTTTTCTCAAATTCCACATAGGTATTTGCACTAGTGTGCCAGGGCTGAGTAACAAAACTCTTCATGGATGATACAACAGAAGTTTATTTTTCTGGGTTCTGGATTTTGGAAGAGGCAGACAAAAGTTTGACAGGTTAGTTTTATTCTCTTAGACTTACAGATGACCACTTTCTAGGTGAATCTTTCCTGGTCATCTTCTGTCTTGGTACATCCCTGGTGTTTCTCTGTGTCCTAACTGTCTCTTACGAGGACACCAGTTAGAATCAATAAGAATTTTCTCATTTTTACACAATTATGCTTTTAAAGACCCTTTCTCTAGAAGTGATCTCATTTTTATATGTGGGACTTAGGGCTTCAACATAAGCTTTTGGATTTCTGTCCAAGAAAGTAATATTAAACGATTCAAATGTAATCTAAAGTAAAATATTGAATAAACATCAAACACTGTTAAATGTGAGACTGTTCTACACAAGATCTAAAACAGTATCATTTTCATCCATTTAAACTGAAAATATTTCAAATTCTGTTCTATAATATCATTACTGGAGTTGAGTGGTAGTTTAAATTTTCCATCTTGTAGCATGGATATTATAACTAAATATTCAGTTACTATACTAAAGACTGGCTTTGATATTCATATTTTTTTCTACTATCAGGGTACAATTTTGTCTTGTAAAATTTGATATGTATTTAAATTTCCCTGCTGTATTTTATTTAGTAAAAACTGAAAGTATGTACCTTCATATTCTTCCATGTAAGCCTTAGTCTAAGTGCTCTTTTTTCTCCCCTATAATATTTTTATGTTCTATGACCAACTTGAATAATATTGGAGAAAGAAGACACCAGTTACTTAGTATCAAAATTAGCTTCTTCAATTTTCCAATTAATTTTTAAATTTTTTGGTGCATCATAATCTTACATCATATCGGGATTCATTATTACACGTTCATACATGCACACAACATGATAATATAACTTGAACTTGATCCTTACCCAGATGATTTCCTCCCTTTCCTCCTACCCTGCCCTGCTCCCCTCTTTCATAACTAGACTCCCCTAAGATCATGTTACTCTGAATTTGATGAGCCTAATATGATAACTTGACTGTCTTTCACCCTATCCTTAGTTTTACTCTAGCTTCCAGATATGAGAGATAACATTAGACTTTTAAATCTCTGAGTTTGGCTAACTTCACTTAACATTATTTTCCCATTTCTGTCCATTTACCCCCAATGGCCATAATTTCATTCTTTTAAATTGCTTAGTATTAATTACATAATTTATACATATATACATAATTTATATTTATATATATATATTTCATATGTTTAGGGAGAAACCCTAGTCAGAGTACAACCAGGTTAAGCAGATTCGTAACATGTGAATAAAATTACTTTACTATAAGGGGAATAGCGCATTGACTGGTAGAAGTGATATATATATATATATATGTATATATATCACAATTATTTTTGGATTCCAGTGATGGGCATCTGGGTTGATTCTATAATTTAGCTATGTAGCTGTGTCCCTGGAATATACTAATTTTATTTCTGCTGGAAAAACAGCCAGGAGTGAGATAACTGGGTCATACAGCAGTACATCCCTAATTTTCTGAGGAGTCTCCATACTGTTTTCCAGAGTGGCTGTACTAATTCATATGCTATTACATCGAATATCCCTTTGGAAGAAAGAAACTAGTATAGGAGATCACACACCAACATCTTGTTACTTACAAACATAGCAAGTTGTTTCTCACATTGTGATTATGTTCTTTAATTCCAAGGTAAATACTACTCCTTATAGACAAATATTAAAGAATATGTCAAAGAAAGTACTATGTATGTGATAAATAGAAAATTAAGTCAAAGTGAAACAAATATTTTTTTAAAACACACTTTGTGTCAATTTGTGACATTCTTTTTATTTTAGCAGTAGAAATGGAAAAATGTAAATCCAATCAAAAAAGGATACTGATGCGATAGTTTTTATGTTCAGAATGTCAAGTTGTTAATAAGGGTGATACAGAGAAAGAATGAGACAGTTAAAGAAAAAGAGAATTACCAATTCTCAACCATTTCCACAGATGGCTTTAATTGAGAAGACACCTTTATTTAAATAATGAGTCAGCTGACACAGAATTTAAAAGCTACTTTACAATATTTGAATATGTATGCAATTACCCATACCAAAATAAATAGAATCAATCAAAATTTTATAATTTGAAGTATCCTTCCAGGAAATGTCTGTATTCAGAAGATGGTGATTTGTTTTTCAAATGAATGTTAAGAATTTTTCTGAAACATGTGCAAGGCATTCTTGTATACAGTGAAGTTATTTCTATGGAACGTTTTTGGTATCTTTTTAACTTTTGACTTAATATAAAGTATAAATTATTCATGCCATATGGAGATGTATAATTAATCTCATAATATTCAGTAAGCAGAATGTCATTTCAGGTGAAGGAAGAGACACTGATACCTGGAGTTTCACATAACATCAATGTCTGTCTTGCTCCAGTCTAAAGAACAAGGCCTTCCAAGGTTAGAATCTGCTCTTCACAACTCCCTTTTACCTTATTTTGAACAGGGTATAAAGTGCTTAGATAGGACTAACATGAGAGGAATAATAGGAAACAATTAATCCACTTGTGTATTTGGGTGGGATTTCATATATTTAGGGAGCAACCTTAGTCAGCGTACAAACAAGTAGGGTAAATAGATTCAGTAACATGTGAATAAAATTACTTTACGGGGAATAGTGTATCGACTGGCAGAAGGTTGGAAGTGATATGGCTACAGGCATCCACAATATATTATGGACTAGATATATATAGAGTAGAAAAAATGAATAACACAAAGAGAATAGTTGCATGAGTAATTATGTGTTTTGTTACATTGCACACTTTTATTTTTTTAACAAATTACACCACCAATTAAAAGCAAAGATAAACTGTTAGCACTAGTGAACACTTTTACTTTGCTAAGATGTGTCTAATCATATGCATTAATCTTTCTTTTCTTTTAGCAAGCCAGCAGGGGAGATGTTATTGCCATTCTTATTTCTCTGGTGAGAACACTAAGATACAAGGTGGTACCCACATTTACCCAAGGTGATACAGGCTCTAGAGGGAGAAACAGAAGTGATCCCCCTTAGGATGTTCCAGTCCTGGTGATGTCAACCATGTTCTGCTTAACCTTCCTCATACAAAGCAATGGTTGGCTTTATTCCGATTGGTCCTCAGTGGAGATAAAGTAGTGATCATAAGTCTAACGGACTTGCCTTCATGTGCCCCATACCCCTTACACATTCCCATTGCCACCGAATACCCATACCAATCTTCATTCACAAGGATGTTTGAGGATCATTCAGTTTCCTAGGATGGTACTATAAAGTCTGAATTAACCTTATTTAAACACACAGTTTATGTATAAGATCTAGGAAGTTAAAACTGGAAGAAATCAAAATGGTACTTCAAAGTAAAGAGATTTTTTTCACATGTAAATGACTGTAAATATTCAGTCTTCAGACTCCAGCTTAGTTTCTGCATTTCTCTTTGTTTTGTTGTCTTCTGTATTTTTATGTTATCATCAGGTTGGAATCTGGCAAATTTTCAGAGAAATGAAAAGCCGTTTTGCTGCCTTGGAAGGAGAAAGAAAAACATGCAAAGGAATCTCACTGTTGTTCTGTCATACTCACTTATCTTTAAATAGGAACTAATAAGGTTGATCAAGACTGATTAGAATTTTTCTCTGGAACATGATACAAATGCATTCTATTTGGAATCATTTCATGGATGTCAGCAAAGTACATGCTTGTGAATATAGTTAAGATCCATCAGAAAGGGAAAAAATAAAGAGGCTATTTGGTAATTTGGTAATCAGGTAAAATGTCTGCAATGAGATATTTTTTAATGTTCCTAAGGGATTAGAAATAACCAATTCACTGAATTTTCAATCTGCATCCAGTCACGTTGGATTCCAGAAGACATGGGCTGTTGATCAACATTCAATATACAGTTTGGAATATTGAGAAATTAAAGCACATGACTTATAACCTGTAAATCAATAGAATTAATTTATTCAAGTAGTTTCTCCAAGAATGATGGATTTTTCTCTTTTATTGTTTTTCCAATCTCTTCTTTTCTCCACAAACACACAAACCATAATCATGCATAAAGATCCATAAGACATACCATAAAAAAAGATTTCCATGCACCGGGAGAGGTGATGAGAACCAAGTTAAACTGACTAAAATTATAAAACCACAAGTGTCTCATTATTTGTTGAGAAGTTGCAGAAATGTATGTAATTAGGTTTCCTTAATTGTGAAGCTTAGAAAGGAAAATGCATAACAATAATGGAGATGGTTTACTCTCCATGTATCACAGGCAATCTGTAATATGATTCACAGAAATCCAAATTATGCTTAACAAAAGAAAAATGCAGCACCTCTTTCAGATAATGAAATCCTTTCTCTCTTTTTCCCTCTCAGAGTAAATGGAAATGTACAGAATTGAAAAAATTCAATATGTAAAATAAGCTTTCACTTTTGTGCCTCTAAGAGCTTTTCTGTATTGTTTAGAGTATATATTGGTCATGTGGAATATATAAAATACTTTATGCACAGATTAAACCATACTCTATAGTATGAATATTCATCAATATAAATATTCCAATATAAAAAAGAAGTAGGTACACCTTAAATTCTCAAAAGCTGAGTCATCAGTTTTTAGGTAAGTCATATCCTTAAAAATGGGTTTATATAGTAATTAGGTGCAAGAAAAAATATCAAATGTGGGCATATTGAAGCAAATTTACCTATACAGTAAATTACACTGTTGCCAATATCTGTGAACCACATCTGAGTCCATGGAAACTTCTCAGAACAATCTTCTAGGCAAAAATTAGTTCATGTAAATCATCTCTACCTACCTTCTATTTTCATATCTAGCTAGGCACAAAACATTTATTTTGAGATATATTAATTCATTTTCTTCAATATTAGATGATGCCCTTGTAGTAACCTTTGCACAAGAAGAAAAAGAGTGAAAGAAGAAGGAAGACCCTAATTTGATTAAGACTGACTTATTTTTTTATAACTATCATCACCATCAAGTGACACTAACTACAAAGTAATTTTAGAAAGCAATGATCCAATCTTAATATTTTCTTCAATTATTTTAATGCCTATAATGAATTTTAATTGATAAGCAAAGCAAGATTGGTTCTATATCTTACATAGGCTAATTCCTCAAATATATTAATTTCTGCAAATGAGAAAGTTTTACAAATAAATACCTGTTTAAAATCACAGTTAGTTGAAAAAGGTATAATATGAGACATAAAGTATTTTATGGTCTATCTGAAAATTAAGAAATAACTTCAATTTTTACATATTAACTATTCTTGCCTCAAGATTTCCAATAATGTCCAAATGCCTGTAGACTCTATAGCTTGATAAATGCTAGGTTGTGGCCAAAGTATTTATCACCCATCAAAATATATGCAATCCATGAAGTTTTGGTTCTGCTGTTTCCCCACCTGGGGGTATCTCTTTTTCTACTGCCAATTCCATGGGACCTTTAAAATCTCAAAATTGGGATTCAAAGCCACTGCATGACAAGACCAGTCCTCTATCTGAGGAGAAAGCACATCCACCAGACACTACAGGCACAGGGTTTGTTAGTGTTCCCAGAAGAACCACAAATATTTATGTGTTGGAGAAAAACAGAATAACACTGTAAATTTGAGATTAACATTTAAAAGTCAACAAAACATTGCATATCACTCAGTATACTTAATGTGAGATGCTATAATATATTAGCATTTGATGTATCATTGATTGATTTCAATCTTAAGTCATACCAACTAAGAGCTATAAGGCCTTTCTAAACTTTAGTTGAACACAATTGTCTGTCCTTGGGTATATTTTGCTTTTCCTTAAACATTTTAATATAGAATTATACATGCTTCTAGCTTGCCCTCTTTACTATCTTAGAACTTCTTGAGGATAAAGAACACTGGTTTTAAATGGAGGCTACTGCCCACACTAAAATAATGCCACCTGAGTTAATTTCTATTTCACTATAGTTTTCCTCCAAATTTGTATTATGTATTACATGATCTTTTCCTGGAAAAAGAAAGCATACCTTCTTTTCAATGGCTAACAACCTTTAAAAGGAATAGATTTCAATTGGTTAATTAACAATTATCAAAATATTATTGCCTCCATATAAGGAGACCAAATATTTGCACTATGAAGTAAATTTCTAAGTGAAAAAATAAAATGTTATGAGAATAATTTGCTCTTAAAAAACAAAGCTAAAATTGAACAGGTCTATGGTTGAGTATTTCTGAAGTTGAAAACTAACAAAATTTCATCTTGACTAACTGACAAGAAAAGTATTTATGTTATAATCAGTCATTATGATTTGCTATATTTCTTTCATTTGCAATTTCTTTCTCCTTTAATATTTCTCGAAGGTATTCCAACCTTCTGTTGACACATTTCAATCATAACTGATACTCCATTCATATTTTGTAACATACCACTTTGTGAGAAGCCAATTCTCATCCCCCTCCTGTTCTCTGGCCAGAACTCATAGCTGATTTAATTTGCTATCCTTGGAGTTTGGTGGTTAGTTTCTCAGGTAGCTAAGAAAACTTCAGGCTAACAGAAACTATTCAGAGAAAAGTTATTGTGAAAAGATTGTTCTCCGTTCCCGAAACTGAGGGTCATTTACAGCAGCATGACCTTGACAAGTGTCTATAAGTCAAGAATGTCTTGCCATAAACGATTTGGGGTGACAGGCCTGTAACACATTGCACGCACAGATTGGATTCCCAGCAGGGTTGGGCTGGCTCACACTTTTGCCTCACACAGCAATTCCAGCAAAGTTGCGGGTAGGGAAAAAGAAATTTCACTCTGGTATCACAAAAGCAAAGTATTATATTGCAACAAAGTAAGTGAAACATGGACTCACAGTCTTCTTAATATCAAATTTTGGATCAAGATTCACCATGATATATCTCAGAAAGCTTTCACTGATGCCCACAATGTTGTAAGTGATCATTTCATTTCTATAAATAAATTAGTGCGAGACACATTCCTGGCTTTTGGAGCTGGGCATGAAATAAGATTAGACTTAGTTTTTCAGGAGAGAAATAAGACCCAAAATGCTTATCCCTCCCCACTGAACATACTGGATATATAGAGAGGGAAATAATCAGCTTTGTGCCCTCTTGATGAGGTATTTTGTCTTCACCATCTAGAATCTTCCACCCTAGGCTGCCCTCATTGTCTAATATCACTTAAATCACAAACCAATATTTTAAAAAACTGTGGTGCAATAATATGTACATATGTAAATGTCAATGTTTTCATAAAACAAGACCTTATTGCATTGGTGGGTCTGATAATTATTATGTGAGAATAGAAAATATTTTAAGATATTTTCAACAATTGTACAAGAAATAAATATAAGTGTGACTCATTAGTGATCAGTCCACAGGTATTGGCACTGTAAGGGCTGTTTGTGACCTCAACTCTTGAATGAAGGAAACAAAGTCAGTTAGACATCCATGACAGGAAAGATGTATGTTTTCTGCTCAAGTTCACGTACCCTCAGATGTGATCCTTGGATGCACAGTGGGGACACGCAGTTCTCATGCGGAACCAGTTCTCCTCTCCAGTGCAACCAAACAATGCCAGTGAGGTTTCTCTCTATCACGCTCATGCTGAAGACTTTCATGATTCAGCTGAACTTAGCTTCTTCCAGATACACCTTAGCTAAGGAAAGTCAAGTCAAACTGAAATTCTGACGTTTACTTGAAAACTCTATTTCTCAAAGAATACTTCTCTCGCTAAATCCGGAAAATTTTACAACAAACATAGAATTAATAAAAGTGTATAGAAAGAAGCAATAAATTAAATCAGGTAGTACCTTTATTTAAGCATTTTAAAAATTTACACTTCGCTGATGATTAAAAAATGAATGGGAGGGGGTGCTGGAGCAGTGGCTCAGTGGTTATGGTGCTTGCCTGGTACATGTGAGGACCAAGGTTCAAACTCCAGCACCACATACAGAACTAAGGGTCAGCAACGAAAACCAGATGAAAAACTAAATAAAATTGATTCTCTATTTCTCTGTGTCTCTCTCACTGTCCCTCTCTCTCTTCTAAAAATGGGGTCTACTTTATAGAAATAAAATTAGAAATGCATGCATGTGTTTGTGTATTTGTATATAGACATACCTAATTCTATGTTGACATGGTTATAGATTAATAATATAAATCAGTGACAGAACACAATCAAATTCTATTTGAAATAGTTTCCATTATTTGTCTCAATGATAACACTCCCAATCATCAATCCCAAGGAAATGGTATAAAACCAACTGACATACATATAATGATCTTCAAAGTGTTGTGATATATTAAAAAGAATGAAAAGAAATAATTATTCTCTCTTGGAGTAGAGAAATGAGCTTTAAAAAAACTTAGCAAACAAGGCATTAAAAATAAATATCTACCATAGTGAAGAATACTCTATATGTGTGTTGCCTGAGTTGGAATTCTATCTTTACTATCTCATAACCATGAGGCCAGTTACTTATGTCTGCTAACACAAAGTTTACTCCTATGTAAAAAGTGAAGCTAATAATACTTAACTTGAAAGCTGTGAAGATGAAATAAAAGATACTTTAAGCACACAGTAAGCACTGTGTAAGTTTTGGTTATGATTAGGAATATGACTTTCATTATTATTATAGCTATATAAACACTATAAACTTTTAAAATAAGAATGCAATAAGAACAAAATAAAAATTGTATCATTACATATCTGATAAAAATATGGATGCATATACCCTCAAAGGAGAAGTTATTTTAAAAGCCAGTATGCTATTAGAGTGATGAGATTTTATTTGAATTTATCATACATTATTGTACCCAACTATTTACTAATAAACTTTTGCTCTTCAGTAATTTACAGTAGTTTTTCTATATGAATGGTTTCTCCCATTTTCTCCAGAAGGACAGTCATCACTTATGTTGCAATAAAACCCTTTTTCTTTTATTTTTCTATACTTCATGAATTCCTTCTTCTTTTATTTGATTTTTTCCTATTACTTTACCAAAAACATTGGAATGAAAAAAAGTTGAAAATAGTTACCATAAGCCTCTGGGTATATTAAAATTAACAGGTACCTTGAGATGGAATGCCAAGAATTTTCTGAAAAAAATTTTTTTTAATGATTGAGAGAGGGAGAGCGAGTAAGAGAGAGATAATCAATTTTATTTATTTTTTTAATCTTGTTTTTCTTTCTCCAACTCTTAGTTGTGTATGTGGTGGTGAGGTTAGAACCTGGGTTCTTGAACTTGCCAAGCAAACTCTTTAACCATTGAGCCACCCTGAAGTCTTAATTTATGGTTCCAATAATGGCATGGATTCCTTTTTTTTGATAGTGTCAACAAGGAGAACTATTTGTAGAATGATAATGAATATTATTTTCTCATGAAAATAATGGCAGGTAATGGTATATAAATTGCTAAACCTTATTATATAAATAAAAATATTTTGGTTCATTTAACAGTATTTTTAAAATGGTTTCATAGATTTTTGTTATGAGAGCTTATTTCTCTAATTGGAGACCTAAGATATTTTACCTCTTTGTCTATGTAAAACACTGAGAGATTGGATTTGTTGTTCTAGGATAAGCCACCTGCCATGAGCGCTATTTATTTTATGGTCACATATGTTAGCAATAGCTGCTTGGAGGAAAGCTATCATTTGTCGCATTCTCTCTCTCCTAGAATTTTTCTTCCAACACCTGTGTGGGACGCATGCAAATTTAAGAGCAACAACTAAATAACTTGAAAATAAGTGTAAGCCAAATGGTTATTATTATTTTGGGGAGGTTAAATTTGTGCAGTGTTTGATTCATATTTGCATCACTTAGAGTAATGGCTATATTAATTTGTTTGGAAAATGGTAAAACAAATTTGCTTCAGGCTCTGACCTCATATGCCAAGATGAGCCCAGTATGAATTTGTAGATTTGAATTATAAACCTCCGAAGAGCAATTTTATTATGAAAATGCTGACACCACTTCGGCTCTAGAAATATGCATGATCTGGCTACAATTTTGTTAAAAAGACACTGGTGTACTGGCTATTGAAAATAGTACATCTTAAAATTAAAGTAACAAAAAGGGTGGGAAAACCTGAAGGAAGAGGAATAATTATAGGAAATAAATCACCAAATAAGAAGAAAAATGAGAATTTAGAGGATAAATATCCAACCCTTTTGATATGTATTTTTAAAGTTAATTATATTACTCTCAAAATTTGTAGAAGACTCTCACTATTTATGGAGTCTATTCTAAGAAAGTTATTTTATAAATTGTAATAAAATTTTTCTATAGCATGTGATATCAGTTTATTTCAACTTTGAAGTGCTGAGACTTCTTTTTTTTAAGAGAGAGGGACAGTGAGAGAGAGAGAGAGAGAATCAATTTTATTTAGTTTTTCACATGTCTTTGGTTGCTCTGACATTTTGTTGCCTACATGATACTGGGGTTCGAAACCATGTCCCCGTGCATGCCAGTCAAGCACCTTTACCTCTGAGTCAACGTTCCAGCCCCAACTGCTTAGATTTTAACATGAATACAATTAAATAGTAACATGTCCTTTGATTTATATGTAAATGGTTTTACTTAGGTAGTATCCATGTACACATAAATTCTCCTAGAATGTAAAATTAATCGTTTGGGACTACATAAACATTTGTCTGAGAAAGACTTCTGACTTCCTTATGCTATTATTACACAGCATAAGTAAGCTAGCTATCTATTTTAGAATCAAATTCTGGAGGTAAAACAAGTGATCTACCTCTGAACTGCTTCCCCAGTCCATTTTATTTTATTTTGTAACAGAATCTTGCTAAAGTGCCCTAGTTGGTCTTGAACTTGGCATCTTCCTTACTCAGCCTTCCAAGGGGCTAGAAACAGGTGTGCACCAGCCATTTACATTCAGGTGTATTTTCTGGCACAATAGATATTATCAGAATAGTCACAGCTATTGTTTACTGAACAACAATTTAAATTTAACTCATTTAAATTTCAGAATAGTCATGGATTTACAAATAAGAACCTGAAGTCCAGGAAGATTTCATAATACACCTGAAGCATACAACTATAAATTGGCATTGTTTGGATTTTAATTAATAATTCTAAATTATTAATTTTTATGCACTAAATGTTTTAAAATTTGCAATTTGAGCAAGAAATGTTGGCACACAACTCTAATCTCTGCGACATAGAAGGCTGAGGCAGGAGGATCACAAGTTTAAGGCCTTCCTGGGCAATTCAGCAAGACTTTGTTTCAAAATAAAATAGAAAGGACTGGGATGTTGTTCAGTGGTAGAATGACCCTGGGTTCAAATTCCAGTACTGCAAAAGAAAAATAATATTAATAAATAAAATACAGCATTAACATTTAAAAAATAAAATTCACAATTTGGTTAAATAGTTAAGTAAACATTTTAACATTTTATGCATATTTGATTAAACATTTAGATTTTAATTGTTGAGAAACTAAAAGCACCTAACTGGAAAAATGAAGCATTCACTAAAATTTCAAATGCATTATAATTAGCCACAGGTGTTTAATATATGAACACCTGAAACTGTTAAGGATGCAATGAGAATTTTATGTTCATTTTGTGTTCATCTTAAGAGAAACTGCAGCATTTAACACAATACAGTAATGTTGTACTCTTTGACATGGCAAACTGAAAAGATTATCAAGAAAATGCTGAAAATTTTAAAAAATTATTTGCGAATCTCAAATTACTTGCAAACCAAGAGATCATATAGAAGAAAAATCAATAAATAAAGTGTTTTAGTTATGTTTATAAAAGAGCACCAATAGTTTCATTATGAAAAAAATACACCAACATTGGGCTCAATATAATAAAGTTTAAAATTGAATATATGTTGATATAATCAATGCTTCCTTTTGTTGGATAAAGTACTCATCAGTATAATGGTACCTAAGGAATTTTTCAAAATGTTACAGAGCTGTGAAGCTATGATGATTTATAACAGAAGTCTTCAAACTGGAGTATGAGCACTTTTAGTATTGAGCCTAGTGATCCACTTAAGCATGGTATAAAGATTTTATGGCTCGTATTAATCCTCACTGTATCAGGGTAAAGAGCATTTTGTTTACTTTTATGATAGACCAATACTTGGTTTATACAATTTTCAATGAGTCAAGGGCAATAATCAGTGTAATTCAAGAAGTTTGTCTAACATACCCAATTAAATATATTAAAATTGTTCATTTGTGGATAAAATAGATTATCATTCATATCAAATGAACCCAGTGACAACAGGGTATGCATAGTAATAGAAATGTTAAAAAGATATCACAAGGCTATAGTAATGTCTTGTAATTTGCAGTGATTAAAGTGAAATGTATGCCCCTCAATCCATAAGTTGTATTTAATGAAAAAGTAACAGTGCTTTATTATTATTTGCCTTTTTAAACATGAGACTTTTGCAAACTATTTACAAACTTACACCTTTTTCCTCAGATGTAAATTGATGCAGTAGTAATGAGATTAAAGACTGTAATTAAATGATACAATGCATAATCTCTTACAAAGCACTTGCTATAAAGTGAAATAAAGATTAAATTCACTCTGCTTAATGAAATGCAATAAATAATCCTTTTCCCATTATTTCATTTTCCTCAAAGATAAATAATGATTATTTTGACTCCCAATTTGGTCAATTTCTCTCTCATCAGCTTTTTTCAAGATACCGATTTAAAAGAGAAAAATAATTTGATTTTCCATTTATCTGTTCTAGATCAGTAAATATTTCTTTGCATTTATTTTAATTTTCATCATGTGCATCTAAAAAAGAGAGCAAACATCTTATGCATTATGCATTGATTACTAATATAATTTTTAAAATTCTTTAAATGAATAAAAATATGTGACAAATTTATTTCTTATTAGCTTAATATGGACTAACAATTAGGAAGGAATCATTATCAAGCAATCAAGAACAAATGTATATTTGCCTACTTAGCCAAGGCTGATGCCATTCCATGGTTTACTTCCTTGGGTTCCCCATGGTTCTATGTTTCCCCCAATTGAACCCCTGTGTTGAATAGGCTTCTCCTGGAGGTCGGAGATTTCCTTCTGTGTTGATATCCCCATACTACCACCATCCAATCTCCTTGATATCCATCCAAATCTCTCCCCACTCCCTGCCCCCCTCCCTACATCTCCAGATATCCTAGGCAAGGTTTCCCCTGTTTGTGTAAAAATTCATACATGTAGAGGTTTTTATTAGCTCACCCATTTATCATACTGTTTCCAGTTGTATTCTAGTTTCCACAAATAAGAGAAAACATTCGGCCCTTGAGTCTCTGAGACTGGGATACTTCACACAGCATAATTTTTCCCATTCCCATCCATTTGGCTACAAAACCATTATAGCACTTTCTCTAACAGTTGAATAGAATTTCATTATATATATGCAACAAAATTTTTGAATCCACTCATCCAGGTACATCTGGGTTGGTTCCATAATCTAGCCATAGTAAATTGAGCTGCTATAAACATTGATGTAGCCGTATCGTATCTCTATAGTATGCTGATTCTAACTCTTTTAGGAAAATATCCAGGTTCGGGATAGCTACGTCACAAGGTAGTTCCAGCTGTAATTTTTTTGAGGAGTATCCACATTGCTGTCTAGAGTGGCTGAACCAGTTTGCAGTTCCACCAGCAACGTGACAGCATTCCTCTATTCCCACGGCTCCTCCAGCATCTGTCCTTGTTCATATTATTCATTTTTGCCACTCTAACAGGAGTGAGGTGGAAACTCAGTGAAGTTTTGATTTGCATTTCTCTTATTGCTAATGATATAGAGCTTTTTCTCATACATTTATGGGCTTTCTGGACTTCCTCTGCTGAGAAATTTCTTTTTATTGATTGGATTATTTGTGAGTTTGGTGCTTAGTTTTATTAGTTATTTTTATATTCTGGAAATCAGCCCTCTGTCCGAGGTGTAACAGACAGATTTTCTCCCATTCTGTAGGTTCTCTCTTGAAACTCTTGACTAATTCTTTTTTTTTTTTTTTTAAAGAGAGAAGGACAGTGACGGAGTGAGAGACAGAGAGAATCAATTTTTATTGAGTTTTTTTACATGAATTTTGTTGCTCTGATACTTAGTTGTGTACGTGGGTTGCTGGGGTTTGAACCCGTGTACTTGCGCATGCCAGGCAAGCGCCGTAACCACCGAGCCACCGCTCCAGCCCCCTCTTGACTAATTCTGTAGCTATGCAAAAGCTTTTTAGTTGAATTGCATCCCATTCTTTAATTCTTGATTTTATTGTTTGTGCCCTGGGAGTTTTGTTAAGGAAGACATAGACGACCCATATGCCCTGTAGTGTTGATCCTACTTCTTTTTCAAGTAAATTTAGATTTGCTGGTTTAATATCCAGATCTCTGAACCACCTTGATTTAATTTTTGTGCAGGGTGAAAGGTAAAGATCGAATTTCAGTTGTCTACAAATGGTGTCCAATTTTTCCAACCCTATTTGTTGAACAGGGTATTTTTCTTCCACACTGCTTTTGCCCCCTTTGTCAAATATCAGATAGTTAAAGATATGGGGTTCATCTCAGAATCCTCTATTCTATTCCATTGGTCTTCAGTTCTGTTTTGATACCAATACCATGCTGTTTTTGCTACTACAGCTCCGTAATATAATTTCAGGTCAGGGATTGAGATACCCCCTACTTCTTCTTTCCTGTAGAGTAATGTTTTGGCTAATCTGGGTCTTCTGTTATTCCCTATGAACTTGAGAATTGATTTTTCTATATCCGTGAAGAATGCCATTGGTATCTTGATGAGGGTTGCATTAAATCTGTATAAGGCTTTGGGTAAAATGTTTATTTTTATTATATTAATTCTGTCTAGCCATGAACATGGAATGTTTTTCCATCTACTCAGGTCTTCTGTAATTTCTTTTTTTAGTGTTTGATAGTTTTTGTTGTAGAGGTCCTTAATATCCTACGTAAGGTTGATGTCCAAGTATTTTATTTTTTTGGAGGAGATGTTGAATGAGACAGATTTCCTGATTTCTTCTTGTTTGGACTTGTTGCTGGAGTAAAGGAAAGCTAGTGATTTATTGATGTTGATCTTATAGTCAGTCACTTTGCTGAAAACATCTATAAGCTCTAGAGTTTTCTGGTTGAGCTTATTGGGTCTTCTAGGTATAGAATCATGTCATCAGAAAATAGAAACAACTTGACTTCCTCTTTTCCTATATGAATTCCTTTGATTTCCTTGTCTTGCCTGATAGCTCTGGCAAGGGTTTCAAAGACCATATTGAATAAAAGTGGTGAAAGTGAACAACTTTGTTTTGTTCCTGAATTCAGTGGAAATGCTTTCAGTCTTATTCAATTGAGCATAATGTTGGCTATGGGTCTGTCATAAATGGATCTTACATAGTTAAAATACCTTCCCTTGATCCCTATCTTTTCCAGGATTTTGAGCATAAAGGGGTGTTGAATTTTTTCAAAGGCCTTTTCTGCATCAATTGAGATGATTATATGATTTCTATTTACTTATTAAAAATTTTATTTATTAAAAAATTATTTAAATGAATACAAATATGTGACAAATTTAAATGTTGACCTTGAAAGTGAAATATTTCCCTGGTAAGATTTAGTTTATTTGGTCATTTTTTATTTTAGGTTTTATACTTTTTTAAACTATAGGTAATTTTCACTTCCAAATTAATAATTAAATGTTGATTACATGCTATGTAATGGATTATTTTTCATTTTTAGCAGAGGCCTGAGTTTAGCAAATAGGAACCAAATTAAATAATATAACACAATCACAGCTTAGTATGATCAAAATTATGGCAACTTTATCAGAATGTTTTTAAAAAGCATAACAATTGGAATAATAGAAGTTATTTAATACTTAGTATTACATGTTAACTATGCTCCCCCATAACCACAATGCTAATGAGAAATAGGCAATATGTATGTGTATATATGCAGTATGACAACTTGACTATTTTAAGAATAACTAGTTTTTAAAATCCACGTGCTCTCTGTAATGAACATCTAGGAGTATTTGTATCTAAAAATAATGCTGTTCATAGGAGATCTTAAGTCTTGTGAGTATCCTGGTAAAAGAAACTCCTTCATAACTAAAAATTAAATAGGACTTAGAGGCTAAAGTGTTTGTTTTCACTGGTAACAAGGTGGCATCACACTTTCCTCCAGCCTCGAAAATGAATCAGATTCCCTTCAAGAGGAAGCCAAGGTTTCATTGCACTGTGCAGTGACCCTATCTGAGGACATTTGGAAATAAAAGAACCACAGAAACAAAAGCATGCGAAATCAAACCTCCTGGAGATCTTGATATTTTTTTTCTGTCGAAGTCTAATGCATTTATTAAGTAATTCAAAGTTCTTGAGAAACTATACTAAACTTTTGACTATTGGTTCAGAGCAGCGATTCTACTGGAAAGCTACCCTTATGAATGTCCATGCTGAGCTACAAAATTTCAAAAAATAATTAAAATTCATTTCCAATTGTGCCTTTGTTTAATTGAATCTTTGGAATTATGGCAGGCTTCTTACAAAAGTATAAGACCTAAAAGTTTTAGGACACTCGTATTATGTTGAAAAATCAAGACAGGGGGGAAAAAGCTACAGTATGATGGCATGAAATTGGTACCCTGCAAACAAAAGTTTCTTAATGCATGTTTCTGCTCAAATTCCTTTCAAAGACAGTAATCTTCAATATGCAGTTTCTGATTGTGATCTGCATTCATGGGTAATTGTAAAACCTAAAATATTTGTAGATGTATAAAACATGTTTTCAGAGATACTACCTCCATTCAGTATTCTTGAAATAATTAAAACTATATCTATTCACATTTTTATGCCTCATCTTGTACTAGGTACTTCACCTTTACCAAGAAAACATAGCATCAGGATAGAAGTGGGAGACAGGAGAGTGGACTTTTTAGAAGTTTTGGAACTTTTTAGAAACTTTGGAACTGATTGAAAGAGATCAGAGAAAGAAAAGAAATTAGAATCAATATTTTGGAAAATCGGGGCTGGAGCGGTGGCTCAGCGGTTTCGGAGCTTGCCTTGTAAGCTTGAGGACCCGGGTTCAAACCCCAGCACCACGTACACAACTGAGTGTTGGAGCAACTAAGGCCATGTGAAAAACTAAATAAAGTTGTTTCTCTCTTTCTCTCTCTCTCACTGTCCCTCTTTCTTTAAAAAAAAAAATATTTTGGAAATCAATGTAAATACAGTTTACTAGTAGGGACAACATGAAAATAAGCTTTTAAGCAAAAATGTAAAGACGTACAGGAGGGCATAAAATTTTTTAAAACATTTAAGTCATTTCCTAGATTATACAAACAAGTAGTTTTGTGAAACATTATTTTGATTAAGCTTTTAGCTGTCATAAATTGTGACCTTAGTTAATGTTTGATGATAATGGTTAAAAATAAATCGTTTTTTTATCTTAAGCATCCTAAATAAGTAACTGACATATGGTTTATTTATCCTGGTATAAGTACAGCTACATAATATATTTTTTTAAGAGAGAGGGAGAGAATAAGAGAGAGAAAGAGAATCAATTTTATTTTTCTCCCATCTAACCTCTGTTTCTCCAAAACTTAGCTGTCTATGTAGTGCTAGGGTTTGAGCTCAGGTCCACATGCATACCAAGCAAGCACTCCAAATGCTGAGCCAATGCTTCAGCTGCATGATTGTATTTCTGAAGGGAAAACAGCAACCTCTGCTGCATGCATTGTACCGCACAATTGTCCTTCTGTGTTTATGGGAGAGTGGTTCCTACCCACTACAATATACCAAAATATGATGGATCTCAAGTCCATTATACACAGTAGTATAGTATTTGCATATAACCTATGGCATGCCCTCCTGTATACTTTGAATCATTTCTACATTACAAAAAGCACCTCGCACAACACAGGTATTGTTCAACATTGTTTATGAACTGATGTTAAGAAAAACAATGTGTACATGTTCAGTAAATATTCTATTTATTTTCCAAATATCTTCAAACACATTGCTGATTGAATCTGCACAAGGCTAACTGTACTTCAAACATCATATGGTACTCTAAATAAGATACTAAGTGTTATATCTTTTTTACTAAGTGCAAAAACTTAAACAACTTCATGTTAAAATATCACATTTTATATTGTATCATCCTGCATTATACAATATTTGATTTAATGCAGCTGATGATAATTAAGGAAGTTGATATATGACCAACACTGCTAGATGATTTGGATATGATGCCAGATATTAAAGGAGATAGCAATTGTCTAAAATTGTCTAACAACCAAAGGCCAAACAAACCATCCCTTATTGAAGCAGATATTGTTAATAACCCAAATAAATATCACAATGTACTTATATCAAGAGCTTTAATGAAGGATGCTCAGTGTCAGCTACAACATACAATCAATACACGAGGTCAGAAAGGTCAAACAATTTACCCGAAAAAGATGCAATTGAACTAAGACTTCATAGGTGATTATTTGTATTGTTGAATCTGATATTTAGCAACAGAGGGATGTAGAAATAATCATAATAATTTGATAAAACAGAAAAAATTCCCAAATCTGAACAGATATATTTATTCAACAAAAGAAGCATTTTATCCAACTCTAAATTCTTTCTCAGTCTCTTTAGTTTGGAATCAAGACTGGCATCCACAGCATTCCAGACACTACAGAAACTGACAGAATGGTCTGTATACTATATGTATTCCATTTTTGTTTCATTTTTCCATTTTAACATTTTTGAAATTGGGACACATCTAACACTAGATAATCAATATTATTATCACAGCACTTGTTTGTGCTATATTCATTGTTTCCTTTTGTTCCTGAAGAATTGTGCTTAATGGTTGACATATCTTAAGAAATAAGTCAATTGAGAACTGAGAAAATCATTTATTCACCAATTAATTCAAATATGAAATGATGACAGTAGACATCAACAACTGCATTCATTTGGATGCTGTTTTTAAAAACGCATTTAACATTAATTTATAATGCTAAGAAAAACATGTTATTTTAAGCTAAGATTACATTTGGGAAGATTTAGAAAACTATCCATATATTCATCATTAAACACAGTGTTTAGAATATGTTTAAAAGTCTTTTAATCACATGGAAGTGGGGTCTAAATTTTTTTCTGCTATTTGGGTAATTTCCAACTCAATTTCTTTAAAAATATTCTGATAAGTGATATTTCCCCAAAAGGTAGATCTTAGCACTAATAAGATACTTTTAATGCAAAGGTGGTCCAATAGCCAGTACTGTTTTTGCTTTTGCTTTTATTTCTATAATCAGAACACTATTGGTCTTATATAATTATTTTATTTGATTTTATAAATTGACTAATGATTATGGAAGAGTTCTATGAAGGAAGCATCAATTTAAGTGTTTTTATTAATTAAGTCATTTAAAATAGAGCATCCCTATTGTTCTCACTGTCTTATGGATAAGAAAACCAAGGAAGGAGAGGTTAAGGAACTAACTCATTTTCGTGTAGTTCAAAGGTTGCAGAGTGAGTAAGAGAAAAGCAAAATTTCCTTATTTCTTGACATGTGCAGCAAGTTCAATACTGTTTTACCAAATTTAGCAATCTGTACAATATTCTTGAGCAGATTTCCTTCATCAACAAATCATGTCCCACTAACCTGTACTTTGCCTAAACCTTTTCTTTCCAACTTTCTACCAATGTCAGTAGACAGTCCAATAATGAAGCCCTTCCTCAGCATGCTCCAAAATCTAGTTCTTCCAATGTGAATTCAGTTTCACTTAACGAAATCTTATTGTCACTCATTTTAAAACAAAGCAGCAAGGAAAAGCAATGTATTAGCTTTTTATGTTTCCTCTGGCCTTCACCCAATAATTCCCATCTTCAGTCAGTATTTTCTGTGCTTGCATTCTTGAGTTTCCAATGTTTCATTAACTTTGGAAATTGTTTAGATCTGCATTGCTCCTTTTGTACTTAATACTTATGCTAAGTCTGTTCCCAAATTCAGCAAACATATTTTACTCTGTTTTTCTCTGCCTCTCTCTAGTATTTACTTTTACAGGTCACTTTTCTCTCTTAGAAGTACATTATCATTTGACCTTTGTTTCTACATTCACTGCTATAATCCAAGGTGTCATCCCATACTTTCTGCAATGGCTTTTTAACTGGTCTCGCTTCCATTATGTACAAGGCCTATCCTATCATTTCTCTTAAAATTGCCAGACAGAGCTCTTTAAGCCACAAGTCTTATAATGCCTCTTGTCTGTTCAAAAACTATTGTAATACATACAACTTTCTTAGTTTAAAACTAAGCAATTGCATGAATTGGGTTTTTCCCCCTCTAAAATGATTGTGGCAAAATGTTATTTCATAAAGACTCTTCTAGCAACCTGCTGTTGTCATGTATAAACCGAGAGACAGTCTAATTTGCCTTCCAAAAATATAGATCAGATTTAGTGACTCACTTCCAATGAATAATAAATAGTGAAAGAACACTTGATGATTTCTAGGACTGGGTTATAAAATGCAAAACATTCCAGTAGAACCCAGCATCCACCTCAAAGGATTCTAATCATAGTCCCAGCCAAGGTTTTAAGTGACAGCCAGCCTCAGCTATGTGACCAACATGCCAGTGTTGGAGACTTCAGAGGATGTCCAGAGCTGACGCTGAGTGAACAGTGGTGAATTTTGCTGAGTGCTGACGCTGAATAAAACAGAGGTGAATTTTTCCTGCCAAGCCCTATCGAAATTGCAGATTTCAGATAGTGAATATTTCCATTGGTTTAAGCCACTAGTTTTGGGATTTTTATTTTTTCCATAGACATGCATAAACAAAGAAAGCTTTTCTTGATCTTTAACCTAATCTTCCACTACATAGCTTGAATTATATTAAACTATATGCACTGTCCCATATATACCATGTTTTTAAAGATCTGAAGACATCTGCAAATTCTATCTAGCTCTTTCCTGAATATTTCCCAAACATCTCACTATTTTTGGAGAAAGTAATAGTACTTAAAATTTAATTTATGACACCACTCCTAAGTGCCATCCCATAGTCCCTAGTATGCACAAGAATTCCACTCTCCCTTTTAACTTAACAATCAATTTAATGCAGGTACGATTAATGCTGAAATGGGTTAATGGTCTGTTAAGTATAGTTCATGCAATTAACACACACAGAATACCAAAATATTATCATTAAAATGATGTAATTTGTCTGCTACTTTTCTAGGAAAAGTCAGTCTTAGTGGCTAGAGTTAATTACAGAAGCTCAAATTTGAGCCATCAGCAGCAACAGAAGCGTTGTTAGCTCTGCTAGATTTGTGTTCCTTATCCTTTGGAGAAATACAGTTGGATGATGATTCCATTCATGAATTGTGACCTTTCATATCAGATACCTAAGAAGTAACTTCAACACTGACATTTCATTGTTGCCTTCAAATTCTATTAAAAGTAAACCATTTCCTTGCGGGTCTCTGATGTGCAGCAATGCTCTTCTCAGAGACTTGAGTCATGGATACAGATCTTGCTTTGTAAACCTAATCTCATCGCAGTTCATCTGTTCTGCCAGTCCTTTCATTATCTCTCCTCTGAACTCCACCTCTTCTACCACCTTATCTCCTGTCTCCGTGCAGTTTTCTCCAATCGTACACTTTCAGGATCATTCCACTGTGTCTCTTCTCTTTCCTGAGTTCACACCCTCTGGGTATACCTGTGGCAAATTGTTATGCTTCCTTTAACCATGACAGATAATTCACAGGGGTCCTGGGGAAAGCTCTGTGGCTCTAACATTCACAGCTGTTCTATGAATTTAAAATTAATTGACACTATGTTTCAATGATATTTTTGTCATTTTCCTTAGTAAAAAGAGATATATTGGTTGTGTTATCATATTTGTGTTATAGTATTTTCTTTGGATGTTCAAAGAGAAACTGCATAGTTTCATAGATTAATCATTACATATACATTTCAAGTTTTACATTTCATATTTATAGAATGGCAGCTTTTAGAAAGAAAAAATAGATTGCTCAGCACAGTACTTCACAATGCGAGGTTAGATTTCTGTACAACGTGAATTTTTGGTGATTTTGTTTTTATTCATTCAACATAGTCTTATATATTGGAAGGACTTGTTGTTACACATTCATGAACATATGGATATGGACAAAGTAAGTTAAGATTAGCTTACTTATATATGTTATGCGGAAGATCAAATAGAGGGATTATATAGATCATGCTTATATAAATTTTAAATATACATAATTAAAGAAAATTCAGGTACTTACGATGAAGTTCATCGATTTTTCAGATAACCAAAAATATACAAATCCAAATATTGGTTGAAAATAATTTAAAGTAAACCAACAGTTAATGCATAACTATTACATTTGAAGAATGTGCAAGAACCTTGAAAATAACTATAGATAGATTTCTCAGTAAATAAAGTATGATGTCCTCAATAAATATTCTGGCCTATGTTTTACACTTCTCTTTTTATTTTCATGTTATATTTCATTCATTGGGGTCAGCCAAAAATGTGGTATCCAGAGTGATCATGTCCAATCAATCAAGTAAAAATAGACTTTTCAGCATGTATTTATGCACAAATGCCCTTTATATAAGACAAGGAAGGACTGCAGAGGTTGCAAACACATTATTTTCTCTCTGATTTGAAATATCCCCTGAAATTGTTTGAGAAATCTGGAAATGCTCCTGGGAATCTCCTGGTATTTAGGATTTGAAATATTAATGATTAAAAATAATCCAAAATGGGAAAATGAGATATTCTTGACATTAAAATGGTCTGCCTTACAAAAGGTAGATTATTAAATTCAAGCTTGTGAAGCTCCATGTAAAGATATTGAATTTTTCATGGACTCATGAAGGATTTGTTCACTTACGTTTGAGAATATATCTTCCATGTGTTTCTAAACATTTGTTTAAAGCCAGATATAGCCAGATATATTTACACGTTTTCTCCTAAATAACTACTTCTATAATAAATAATGCACTAGACACTAAAAGAGTTAAAAATTTTATGCATCTAAAGCTTTATGAAGGTGGAGAAGTGACATAGTTTGCAATTGTCAGATTCTTTTCTTTACACACTCATGGGTAGGGAAGTTATCCCAGTGTGCTCACTCAGAAGTTTTACTCAGGCTGAGAGGACATTGAGATCATTTAGATTAGCAAATCCTTGAGAAGAGAAGGGGGATTTGCTACATGTTTACTGAATATCGCTAACCTTAGTAGATTTTTTGTAATTTTCAAGGTTATTTGAACTTTGTAACCACTTTATGATTTTCAGTAAGTCAAGTAAAGTTTCTAGGTCTACTTCTGACCATTAGGCATGTTCTGAACTGATAAGGAAGGATGTTTGAGTATTTACATGTATGAGTCTTAGATAATCTACTTAAGGTTAACCATGCATGTATTTTAAAACATTTAGTTCAGAAATTTTACTTATGTAATTGAAATGACATAGATAATCAATCACTCTCTTAAACGTTTTAGAATATGAAATATTGTTTATTTCTTCACAATGCCAATTTCACTAAATAAAAATTCATATCATTTTCCTGAAGATTACCAAAATATTTATGAAACATTGGTCACAATAAAATTTTATAAATAAAAATATTTCCAATAAATACATGAAACTACTTTTAATTTCTAATATGTTCATTTGAAAAATGATCATCTTATGTCTTTATTGAGAAAATGAATTTTAAAAGTTTTCCATAGAGCAAAATTAACAGTGATTTATTAAGGAATTAGGTATTTAACCAAAATTAAATAGTTGTTTGTATTAAAAACAAAATGTTGAATATTTATTATTTCTCTTCTTTCTTTCCAAAGATTTAGCTTAAATGATGTAAATGTTTTATTTAGTAATAATGCTTGGCAGACCAAAACAATATGTTTTCAATGTTGTCTTCATTATATATATAAATAATATCATTAAAAATGTAAAATGTAAATCATTGGAGAAAAGGTGAACTTGCAAAGTCTGCAATGTAGAATTAATTAAGTGTTTTTAAAAAATTAGGTCCATTCTATTCTTTTATCTTCCATCTTAAATTTTTATATTTCTGTGTTATTCAGGTGACTTCAGAGCTTGAACTTCCATATAAATGTAGCATTGGATAAAGTAGTTTATATTACAAAATATTAAGGCTACTATTGTGTCTTAATAATAAATGGATTTTTCCAGTGCCTTATATAAAATGTATCATTAGCATCTATATTTATTTGAATTAATTAATGGTGATGTAGAAACCCATCTGATCAATTAGAACTCAAAATATAATTCTTATTTAAAATGGAAAACATTTGCTGTATAATTTGTGTGGAAACGAGTGCTGAGTATCTTAATGGCTAAAGTAAATTTGGTGTGGAATGGATCATCAAGATCCACGTGGAGACTCAGTTGTTATGTCTCTGGTGTGATGGGTCTTTTTGTTACCTGGTTATACCACTGCTTACCTCTCTCCTCACCACAGCAAAATTTGTCATGGTTGTTCAGGTGATAAATCTTCCTAATATTTTTATCCAAATGATTGATTTTGATGAAATTAACAGGGGAATAATAAATCTGGGCAATTTCCCAGTGTATGCAAGTTCCTTGCTAATGCAACTGAGACTTGCTAGATTTGGCAGGACTTCCTGTCAGCCAATGGCTCCCTCCACTCAGAAACATTTTTAAAACTTGTAGACTTCCTATGTAAATATACAAAAATACTGGAACGAATCTCTCCATCATGTATAGCCACAAGACACTAACAACAGTAACAAAGAAAGCCAAAAGTAAATAGTAGAACTTAGAGTAGAGAAGAAGGAATGGAACAGGGTGAAAGAGAAGGGGAGGGAAAGGAGAAATACTGAAGACTGAATTAGAGCAAATTCTATTCCATTGCTTTGTAATTGTGTCAAATTATATTAGACTTAACATGAATCCTGATGTTATGTATAATTAAAAAACAAAAAAAAGGGGAAAACATTTAAGAGGTCACAATAATAATATACAGTTAACTCTGGCTATTATAAAACAGTTGCCATATAAGAAATTCCTTATGTCTATGGTTCTACTTTATTTCTGCTGCTAGCACCTGTTACTTATATACTGAATCAATACATGTATTGTAGTTTTAAAGGTAGTAACGTTGATAATTTCAGTTTATAGAATGGTGACATTTTGTTGTTCTTCATCAGATCCTCCAATACATTCTATACACTTCCTTCAAAGTTCATGTGATCCATTCAAAGCCACCTCTCACTTTTAGGTGAAAATGACTCTCCAGATGTCACCCAGCTTTCATCCTGAGTCCTATATCCTCATATATTCAAAATAGTTATATTTTAAAGCAGAAAAGAGCCTTCATTTTCTTAAACACTGTAACAGTTTTTCATCTCTTTAGAAATAAATCTTAAGTCTATACAATAATCAATAATATCTAACATAGTTCTTCTTCCTTCGCCCTTTGTAATATCCATTCTCCTAAAATACCTCCTGAGACACAAGCTCTAGTTACAGCTCTTCCTGCCATTCCTAACGTGTCAGCAAGTTCTGCCTCAGGGAGTTTGCATTTGCTGTTCCCGCAACAACTGTACACCATATTCCTGATGGCTCCTCATTCAAATAATAGATTATGAAAGGTATTCCCTGACCACGCTAGATAGATAGGTATATAAGCTCTCTTCACTCATTCTTTTCAACATCCTGCTTGTTCCCCACGCCAGGGTCACAACTACCAAATATGATACGTGTTTATTGCTTGCACCCACCGAAAGTCATGGTCCATTGGATGTTATTTTTTGTCTTTTGTGATCTTGCACTATTTTCTAGTCCTTGGAGAGTGACCAGAACAGGCTAGGAACTCCATAGCATTTGCTAATGTCAGAGTGCCTAGCATATAATTCTTTAAACTTCCCATTTAACTTCTTCACTTTAAAAAATAAAGCAAAAACAAGAAGCTATTTTTGAAAAATGTTAATATTTTTGCTATTTTATGATATTCTCTTCATAAACCTGTGCTTATTTTATATGAACTTAAATATCACAGCCTGTGAACAACTATCTCTATTATACATGGACATTGAAACTTTAAGATACTAAATAAATTTCCAGAGAAAGCATATTGATAGTTAGGATTCAATTTCTAAGAAAATGTTAAATTTCTGTTTTGTTACTGCAATATTTGACACTGTAATATTTGACACGTAAATTTTATTTATTCTTATTTTTTTCTCATTTTTGACATTGCTTTTTACTCAGAGGTGGGTAACAAAAATTATTCCACGTTCTTTTTACTTGTTTAGTAACTTCTCCCACTGAGATATTTTTCCAATTTAGTCTACCTACATCGAAATGAAGATTTCATACATTGTTTATGTATTTAAGAAAAATGGAGGAAAACATTAAACAGATTAATATCTCAGAGAGAAAATAATTTGGAGTGCTTTATTCAAAACCTAGTCAAGAAATAATGCAAGAAAAATATAAGTATCTTTATCTACAGATATTATTTAATATCCAATATGACAAGTTACAAATACAAGAGAAAGAGAGAAAGGTCAGAGTGTAAATCAGAAGCAAAAAAACAAACAAAGAAGCAAAACAAAACAAAATCACCCACAACATAAAACAAGACTAAGAGAAATGAAATGGGCTTCAACTAAGCCAGTATCTCAGTTGAACCCTCAGCATGTGTGGAATGAGGGTGGCCTGACTGCAGTTGAGGTCTTTGACCGGACTGGATAGGATGGGAAAGTTGGCGCTGATAAATTTAAGAAGAGATGGAGACTAGAATCAACTGTCAATTTGTGGGATGTGGTGCCGTTGGTGGCAAAGGAGCTAGGAAGAGTCACGAAGCCTTCCAGTGCACCTAGTCTTCTGCTAGAAAAGCAGCTGGCAAAGGAATCAAGAAACAAGGTCTCTGATGATTCAAGTTCTAATATTATCATGTACATTCAGAAAGCATGAACTGAGGGAAGAAAGAACATAATATGGACACAATTTTCCATTATTGTGGCATGACTGTGTTAAATTTAATGACAGAAAGTTAAGTTTCTGAGATTTATTACTCATACTTTATGCTAAAATGTCTGCAGAGTCTTGTGATTTCATAAAATAATCTCAAATGAAAGTGACATTTTAGAATAAATTAAAATGCAGCATATCCATATCAATCTATTTATATGTCAATAAAATTATTTAAATATCCAGTGTCATTAATATACTTATAAGTGTTTGAATAATTTCATAATTTTTCATATTTGAGCAGCCATTTTATGCTTTTTGATTACAATTTATTAGAAAATGAGAAATTTCTCATTTTTTGATTAGAAATAAGACATTGAGTTTGGTTAAAATAGATATAAATAAAACAGCATATAAATATTGCTTTTTCTAGCTAATTATAAAAACAACATATGGCTTATCATTAAAAGGGATTAGGAAAATGTTGATTAAGATATTATTACTATTCCTGTCCCCATAAAATACAGTAATAAATATTGCTGAACCTTTTAATATATGATTTAAATATTATGAAAATATACAATGAACACAAAAGGAATATAACTATTATAGATATAATTTCAAAAAATCAATTACATAATTTATTTTAAAAATCATTTTATTTTTGCCATAATTAAAACAGTATACTTTTAATTATACCAACTTGAGTTTATAGTGTACATTTGTAGATATTATCTTTAAATTAGCCTTCTGATAGCCACAATGATAAGTAATCTCTAATCATTTGTTTTGATAGTAGATCATAATTACCCTAATACAGAGCAAGTTCAAGCAAGTCTTTAATGTTTCATTAAGACCTATTTGTTACACAACATAATCTATTAAATCGTAGAGAAAGTATAAGAATTACAAAAAATGCTTTAGAAGAACACTTTTTTAAAAAGTAATAATTTGACATTTTTAAATAAATCATATTTATAATAATATTTTATCAAACTTTAAGATTTGATGCTACAGAATCTTACATTAAGGAAGAGAATGCAGGAATTGCAAGAAATGATATTGAGAAAGATTCTGATAATGCTTTTACAAATATTGTAGAAGGAAGTGAGATAAAATGAATTGTAAACATCTAGTAAAGGTAAAAGGGAAATGACCAAAGAATAAAAATGTGTTTTCCTGCTCAATTACTCAGTGTATTTGTTACCTCCTAGCTCATCACTCTGTTGACTTGGATTGTTTCACTTCCTGTTGTAGTATCTCCAGTTATCTTGCAATTATAACTATGTTGGCAATTCAGCATATCACCTGAAATATTATGTTTCATTTACAAATTAATTTCATCAACAGTATTGAATTACAATTCCAAAAAACCATGAGGACTATAACATATAGTGTGTGACATTCCTCTTCTCTTCTCCGAAGGTGAAGGTAATATTGTAGTCAGGATTTGAATTTTAATGTTGTAATGTTTGAGCTTTATAGTAACATAAGTGAGAGGACCTGTTTGCCATTGATTCTTTCCATTTTACCCTCCTTCTCATAGAATTCCAATGTTATTCTGTATTCTCTCCTTCACAGCGCTCTGTCCCTCAGTGGATGTTTATCTATACATAGCTCTCATATAATGTATCTAGTGATCTGTGTCCTGGAGAGTAATTCTTTTTAGATGGAAATTACCTGGTTCTAGTTGACTAGTGCAGTTAGGAAATGGGCTTGTAATTCTTTGGGGACATGTCAATGCCTCAATACTAAGAGAGTAAGCCCTGGGTGGAAGTCATTCTTCTTTTTCTCTATGGGTATGGATACATCTATGTACTATGCTGTCATTAGCCTAATAAAGAACCAACATTTTCACTAATTTTTTTTTTACAATTAATGTCCATCTTTCTTAAGACCAGACTATTTGGTACAACATCACTATATTTAGTACTGGACATTATTACATGTAGCCATTTTTCTGAATAAAATTTTCTATACATAATTCATGGGAACCATATTTTTCTTTCCATAAAACCCAAATTTAAGATGTAGTCATTCTGAGAAGAAACTTTTTCAGTATCTTTTTTAATGCTAAAAGATTTGACATTATCTGATACCTAAGGGTATTAAGTATTTGGTGCTTACTCAAAAGCTCTACTACTTGACTTAAAATGAACTAGGCAACCCTAAATGTGCAACTGAGTGAAAATATATGCATTAAGAATCTTATTGTATTTTATAAATTTTGGAGTCAATCTCAAATGCATGGATTCCTCCTGGCAAATTTGGCTTTGTTATAGCCATATTAACTCTTGGATTTGCAAAAGTCTTCCTACACATTTAGGGTAAAATAGCTTTTTTAAAATTTCCTCTTAGGAAGGAGAAACCTTCCCAATTCCTTTACTTTACTTCACCTATCTCTGTCTTTTTCTGAATTGCTCTAATTGTAAGGTATTTTATAGCTTTATCTACAATGAATGATGCCCTACCATTCAGGACTCAAAACAATTTTGCAGACTAGTAAGCAGTGAGAGTTTTTGGAATGATCTATAAGATACCCAAGATTATTCATTATCCATTTCTATTCTTCTTGTTATTGCCTTGAAAAAAAGATCAATTGTTTTACAAATACTCCAGCTGCTTTTACCAGAAAAACTCAGTGTGTAGTGTAGGCTTCATGAATAAAAGCCATGCAGGTGACAAATTATAATGTTTGCCTACTGTTAAACACATGTAAACTAAGAGAAGTTCTTCCCTGCAGTATCAGGTGTATGGTTTCTTTGTGTTGCTTAGGAGCAGCATCTATTTTAAACACTGTCTAGAGAAACCGGTCTGCTCTTGAAGCTCCTTCAGGAGCTAGCATTCAGAACAGGGTCAATCCAGGAGGATGCTGGCTCTGTGCCTGAATTTTCTGTTATGCTTAGTTCAATTACATTCAAATATACAAAACATGCCAGTGAGAAGAGAAGGTCAATCATTTGGAAATCATATTAGCAATAACTTGGAGGTAAATTTTTGCTGTATAAAGTCAACCTACACAACAAGTACAAGAATTAAGAACAAAATAGTAAGCCATTTGCTACCACAAAAAGGAGACGATATTAGAATCCAGTTAAGACTTTCTGAATTATAATAGGCCTTCACACTGTTACAATGTAATCTACTGAGTATATAATCTTCATCTTTGCTTCTTTGAATGAATTCTCTAACATTTATGCCTACCTCATCAATATTATATTTCAGAATTTTTTTTCAATTTTCACAGGACAAACTATCTTAGTTCAAGATGCTATAACAAAAATATCATAATATAGGTGGCTTATAACAACAAACATCTCCGTCTCACAGTTATGGAGGATGGTAAGTCCAGGAAAGTCCTGGTGGATTCATTGTCTGCTGAGGGCCCATAACTCAGAGGAAGCTGAGGAGGAGGTCAGCTCAGTGCCTTAATTTTCTGTTACTTAATTCAATTAGATTCAACTATCTGAAACATGCCAGTGAAAAGGAAGGTCAATCTTTTGGAAATAATATTAGCAATAACTTCGAGGAAACTTTTGTAGACTCATGAAAGTAGTAGTGTAGGTAGAACAACTTGGTCAGTGCACTCCCACATGGTGGAGGGTAGAAGGCAGTACCCTGAGGCAGCACTAATCCATTTGCATGCTTAAATACCATCCATCACCTTCAGGGTTAAGAATTCAACATACGAAATTTTTGAGGGGACACAAGACTTCAGATTAAAGCAAACTGGAGTAAAAATGGGAAACAATTTGGGTGAAGAATCACTAGCAATTTCTGTTTAATTTCTTCAGGATTAACTGATGTATATCATTCCCTATTGTTTGTTTCTTTTACTCTTTTATTTTATATCTCTCCATTGCATTTTTTAGACCTGAAATCATTTAATCTAATATATCATTCTAAAATTTTAAAAAATTACCCAAATTATTATTTACTAAGGGATTAGACATTATATGTAAATTTTACATATAATTTGTTATTTTTATTGAAAGTGTCAATCTGTTCAAGCTTACCTCTTGTACTAATTATCACATAACATACCACAGCATTATATGGATATATTTTCAAAATTTATATATGTGTGTGTGTATATGTGTATGTATACACACATATATATTTATATATATGTAAATATTTTCCCCCAAGATTTACAAATTAAATTTCAAGTTTCCATACACCTCAAATTAAATAAACTTACATATGTAAAAGATGATGATTTAAAATTTAGTTATGTGAAAATATGCACATAAATATTATTTTAAAAGACTTTTTGAAACTGTGTCCTTCTTCACACTGTGTATTATCTGTGTAAGTTTCTTGTTAGGTTTTTATTGGTTTGCATGATATGTTGATTTTTATGGAGATCTTTATGATAAATGTAACATTTTATCTTTCAAACTTAGAATATATTGTATTTAAGTCATTACCTATAACTTTAATTTATGATTTCCATTTTACATTAGCACATTTGTCAATGTGTTTTATAGCATCTGAATTTCTTATTTTTCTGAGAAAAGTAAACTACATATAATAGAAACACTTTATACATTGCTAGATCTGAGCTGGGGGAATGTAGCTCATGGTAGGTTACTATCTAGCATGCTCAGGCCCTGGATTTAACCCCTAGTCCAAAAAAAAAAAATAGATCTAAAGCAGTGTAGACAGAGCTCCATCAGTACATATAATGTTTTCTTCTATTGTTGCCTCATTTTTATGTTCCAAATGTAATATTAATTGAGGTACATAAATATCCTAAAAGTGATACTTCAAAGAATCATTTTGCAGTCAACTGAATTTAATACCCTAGAATGCCCATTTGTAAAAAAAAGGGATTTTCTTCACCTTTCATTTTTCCATATCAGATTTTTAAAATACAGACATGAGACCTTTGCTTGTGTAAATTAATTCAAATTGATCCTGTACATTAAATAATAAAAGCAAATGTTGGAATTTTGTATTGACATTTATTTCAGTGGATGAAATCTAATCGTTTGGGGTGTATGTCAAAGTTTTCTTATTGTGATTATAAGACAAAAGAGTGTCAACCAATTGTGTTTTAACTAAACTTTGGTAAAATATGAGTCACATTTCTACGTGTTGTCTTGGAATTTATAGGCCTTATCTAGTTTTCCTTGTCCAACTTTATATCACTTACTATCAAAAATATAGCCATGACACTGATAAAATGTTGCTCTTACTCTTGTTCAAAAAATACTGTACCTTAGGAGAGTCTCTATAAAACACTATTCTGACTCTGAAGAAATGACATTTGGTGTTTGATCACTCACATTAATATTGTTTTATTTTTATACCAAACAGTAAAAAGGCAGTAACATTGACTTACTGATGATATTTTTATTAGTAAACTGTGGGCATGAGAGGATGCTTCCAGTTTACTGGACAAAGTAGAAGCTGAGAAGTTAGAATTTGCTTGAAACACTCAGCAACTTGGCAAGAGTGAGATTTCCTTTTAGCCATGTCCTGAGGTCCCTTATTCTCATATAAAATAACCACATAAAGAATGAGCTGAATAATTCCTACACCACAATTTTCAATACATATGAATTAAACTAAAGACACAATTATTAGACCTATGTGAGAGAGAACATACATAAAGCCCTCTTCACTGTGAAGGCAACAATTTCCTTTCTACCCTGTGTATGAGTTATTTACAAATTAGAATAGCAATTCTAGCACAATGTTCCAATACCAAAGCATTACAAAGCAATTTCATTGAGCTGTCAGAATAGTGAGCTTTTGGACAACTTTTAATATCTTCTTAATAATCATGTTTTGACATTATTGATATTCTTCCAAAGGTCTCTGTAGATACAATGGTTCTATGCAAATTAGGCAATTATTGTTGAGAAGTAACAGCATTTATGTTTCATTCATTGAATAGTTTTTATCACCTATAATTCTTAAAACTTTGATTTTTCCCATTATTTCTAGGAAATAGCTAATGATACAGATTCATAATTTTATAACTCAAAGTTGCATTTTAAATGTGCCCCAAAATATTTCAAAGCACTTTTTCTTTTTCAGGGCTGAGGACCAAACTTGGGGCCTTGCACTTGCTAGGCAAGCGCTCTGCCACTGAGCTAAATCCCCAACCTCTCAAAGTGCTTTTTAAAAAATCTTCTTACTATGTACATCTCTTAGAAAATTAAAATAAAATGTACAGATATTTTATATTGCTTAAAAATTGAATAAGTATTAATAATTTATTAAGAATTAATAAAACATACAAATAGAAAATAGAACACAAAATAATTGTTTTAGTTATTTCACGGTACCTTAGATATCAAAGTCAATGAACTTAGGATGTGTCTTTGATCTTCAAGAATGTAATTCACTAGCAGATCATTTTTAAAAGCATAAATAAGAATTCAAGTGTCTGTTAATAGTTTAAGGAATCAATAAAATGCCTTCTGAAATAATCGTGTTATTATTTATGGTATTTCTTTTATAAGTGCCTTCTGAAATAATCGTGTTATTATTTATGGTATTACTTTTCTAAGGAACATTCCTGTTTGTTTATGTGCCATGTAAATTTTCAATCTCCTGAAATTATTCATTTTAGAAATTATTTTAGAGTGACATGATAATTCATTAATGATGGTTGCTTTGTAGGTTTTGTTATTGAAATTGAAGTAGGTCAAGCAAAAGTTTTGTTTTTGTATCCATATTAGGGTGTAGTTTTAAAAGTTTTGCAATTTTTCTATTCTGTTTATTTAGGAGCCACATTTAAAAGCATGTTTTGAGTTAATGCCTCTACAAAAATGAAGGTATATATATATGCCTTATGCTGTAATAGTTTCCAATAGAAAAGTTACCTTATGAAATATGACTTTCATATGTATCTCTTGGTACCTACTATACAAAGAGTTGTTTTAGCAGTAGCATTTTTCTTAGATGCTACTTTAATGATACTATATATCTCTTACATTTAATTTCATTACTAATCTTAAACATATAATCCCCTAATGAACAGTTTGTTGAACACCCATTAAATTAAAAAGAAAGAAATGATCATTAAAATAATTAAGAAAACCATAGTTATTCTTCATAAACTCTCTATAATCTGTGTTTAATAATATCTTTCTCCACAGAGGTTGGTACCAATTTGAGCTAATAGATGTTCTCTTTCCAAATTTTCAGTCTAAACTCCCAGTTATAATCACTACTGTGAAGCAGAAATTTCCTCCTTTATTGTTGATTTTGAGATAATTCTTAAATGCTGAAAAGCATAAATATGTTACATGTAAACAGGACAGAATTATTAAAATTTCATGATTATCATAGAATAGTTCCTGCATCTATCTATATTTTTCTCCAGTATATCAAAATCATTTTCCTGACAATTTATAAAATATAATCATATTTCCCATATATTCTGCATACACTGCAACTCAAGTGATAAATATATTGCATTATGTTAAAACAATAAGAAACATCCTGAACTAAATTTTTCAGTGTTTTGCTACCTGTTAATTTGCCCATTTTTGTCTTTCATTTACCTAAATAAAGATATGAAATCTTACACTCATTTCTTACAACAGAGCAAAGGAAGTAAAGGTGATTTGCAAATTCCATGTGCAGTCTTCCTCCATGAATGATCCAAAATGTAACAAAATTGTAACATTTTCATTTTTGTGGCAATGGTTCATAAACAAAATAAAATCTAGTTTGGCATGAAGCCATTTTTGTTGTAAATTGCTATGGTGACAATGTATAAGCAGACTGATAGTACCAATTCTTAAGGCAACACTAAGAAGAATGCAAAAATAAAGATAATATTGTTACATAATATATGGTAACAAAAAGTAGCCAAAAGTAAGCTTTCCTTGCTATCCTTTCAGTGATTTTCCTTTTGTATTTGCCATTTATAGATTTAAGAAATAGCAGCACTTAACCTCGTTTTGTATGTATATGTATGTGGGGGGTGGAGGGGTGTGTGTGTGCGCACACGCTTACGTATAACCATACATGCATACGTGTAGAGCCTAGGGTTGCCTGCATAAGACTTTTTTTTCTTTTTAAGAAAATGAGGTCCTTGTCCAAAAAGCCGTATGATTTCAAGATACAAACTTTGTGCTTCTTTAATTTCCAAGTGATTGTGTTAAATGAATTTTCTTGATCAGTATGTATTTATAGCAGCAATGTCCTACTCTCATGTACCAATAGATATTACCCCTCACCAATTTATTATCAACCTTTAAAGTGTCACTTGAAAAGGCTAACATTTAGCAAACTTTTATTAGATTATATTTAAAATTACATGTATGCCTGAACATATGTGAAAGTCCTAAGAGGTCAGGCACCCTAGCATCAAAACTTTGAAAGTGCTTGCAGTTCTGATAGACTACAACATAAAGGGTGTCTGAAATACAGAGTAAACTCCAGGTGGAGAAGACAGAACCACTACAAGGGCACACATTTCAGACATGGGTTTGAAATTTAAATAAACTTTAAAAAATAAAACCCAACTTTCAAAAGAACCAAGGTATGAGACATTCTTCACTGCTATGAACATTATCACAAAACACAAAGCTCTATCAAATAACTGAATAATTGGCATCCTTTCTAAACTATTCATGTGATTTCCATGATTTATTTCTGTGTCCCTTCAGCATCAAGTCAAGCAAAGCCAAAATCTTAAGTTAGACATGATGCATAGCAATGTTTTTGACAGAGAAAAGAAAAAGTAAATTGCATCTATGCTTGATCTTAGAAATGATGTAACAAGATGATAGAATAGATTTAAGCACCATCTCCAGTTCAAAGTATAAGAATGGAAGGTGCCAAAATTAATTTGGTTTGGAGGAGAAATTCCAATTATATAACCAACAGCAAGTTTACCATAAAAGTGGAAAATACTGAAAGAAGAGAAAGGATTTGCACTCCTGCTAGAGAATAGGTAGTGCTATTGATATAATTGTTATTGTAAATTTGATATTAGTAAATTTTTCAAAATACTAGTGATTTTGACTGGCGATCTAATAAGTCAAACACAAGATATCCTCTCAGTTGAAGACTCTATGTCCATTTACTTTTGGAAAACTTAAATTACACTTTCCACGAAGATGCAAAAGTATCTGTGTCAGTGTATTTATTGAGATAGGTTTTTAATAAAATGAAGCAAAGCATTTCTTGATTATTTTATTTTATGTTTAATTAGGTTATTTCCTTATAAAAATATAGTTAGAAGAAAAATATTTTTTCTTAGAATATAAAATTGGCATTTAAAGGTGGTGACCAACCTTCATTTTTCATTTCTGATGAAGGGATTTCTGCATTTCTAGGGCACATGCAGGCTAATTGGAATCATGCCTGTGCTTTCATTAATGAGAGCAGAAGAGTATTCCTCAAACCCCCGGGAAAGATATTATATATATGTACCATGTGATATTGAGTTGAATTCATTTTTTCACTATGAGAAGTCAGGAAAGCAAATGATTTTGTCTTTTTTATGAAAGTTGAGTTTCCTTATTTATTGATTCATTTATACATTAATTCATTTTTACCAAAACTGAAAAATTATTTATATACAGAGAGATAATATTCTATAGGCAAAAAAACTTTGCCCAATATTTTATATTAAATTAGTAACATTAAAATTACATAAAACTATGGAGCTCAGCAGTTATGGCAATTGCCTGGCATGTGCTAGCACATGGGTTCAAACCCCAGTGCCATGTACACAACCAAGTGTCAGAGCAATGAAAGTAACATGAAAAACTGAATTAAAAAAAAAAAACAAGCAATTATATAGTACTTCATATCACCATTACATAACAGGAAAAAATCTGAAATTTTGAGGTGACATGAACTTATATAGTTACATTTGGGCCAATTGTTCAGATACTTTTATATTTGAATCTATTTTTTCATGAATATTATTATTCTTTTGAAAAGCTTATTCAAAGATTACTTGTACAAGGAAAAGGCTCTCGAATCCAGTAACATTTTCATGGTTCAGTATCCTCTTGCAATAGGGAAAAATACTTTTAAGATGAGAAAGGCAGTAAATTATGATTTAGACAGTCTGGAATTGCCTTTTTTAGGCATAGTTTCGTAGCCTACAGCCTGGGATTGGCTGAGTGTTTGGATATTGTGATTGGCTAAGGTTCCTGGCTTAGTTACACAGCTATCTTCTCAGGTTACACAAAAATCTGCTCTTGACTGGGAAGGTTGGTGTTGTCTACGCACTAGGCCCTTTGGGGCCAACTCATTATTGAAGTACTAAAGTGTTTTAGCTTCATTTATTATGATTCAACTTGCTTCCCTACACTTTAATTATTTGTGGCAGTACTGGTGATTGAATCAGGGCCTCATACATGTTAGGCAGGCCCTCTGCTACTTAGCCCTTTAATACCTTTTTGAAATTCAATCCTCCTGTTTGTATTCTAATTGTAAATGTTACTACATCCAAATTTCACAAACTTTTGAACTAAAGTTTTGAAAAGTGAAATTGCATGTCCTAAGTTAACAGTTATAAAATAGCAATGAATTTTACACTAATCTAAAAATGTGAGAGATGTGGAATTGTGATGACTTTGAATTCCATTCTATGCCTCTACAATCTAGAATAGTTAATGTTACATAGAAAGAAATATCCACTGTGAAGGATCTACATTGTTGACTAATAACAGTCGGGGTTACCAAATCATATGCAGCCTAAGGGGGCCATTGTGGCCATTTGGAAAGTGTGGCAAGAGAATTTGGGCAATTAGAGCAGGAGAATCACCAACTTTCCACACTTTTAAAAATATGTTTGAAGTTTCCAGTGTTTTGAATGTATTAAAGAGAATATATTAGAAATCATTGTATAAAAAGGTTTATTGAACTCAGATGCCCTGTTTTTACACTCAAGGGAATGTTCTCAAAGGCTCTAAATTATACTAGCTGAGGTTTCAGAAGTAGCTATTCTTTAAGGTTCCCACTATGCACAATTTGCAGATTAATCAACCTTAAGGTATGTAGGAGTAAGCCTTAAAAATTAAACAAAATAATTCCTTGACGGACCAAGGAATTTTTTGCATGTCCACAATTCAAACATTATTGTGCTTCTAATTTGAAAAGGCATTTTATGTGGGACCTTGTTTGTCTATATCAACTGATTCATCTGATTCTTTAACCATTAGATCTCTTAGAATACACAGGACTCCCTCCCCTGTATATATATGTGTGTGTGTGTGTGTGTGTGTGTGTGTGTGTGTGTGTGTATATATATATATATATACATATAAAATATATAGTCATTAGTATAGACTATTTAACAAATTGGAATTAGAGCACATTAGAGAGGGTTTAGTCTTCTGGGCAACACCACTCCACATCTGTCTAGTTCCTTTATAACTCAGTGTAAGTAAATTGGGAGACCTTTCTATATTATCAAAATGTTCTTAGCCCTGATTAATCTAGAGATATTAAATTTCATAATTTGACACATGCTAAAAATGAAAATGCATACGTATAGTATGATTGGAATACATTCTATGAATTTATATTGAAACCGCTAAGTATCCAATCTTTTTTCTACATGTGCTATGTTGATTATATATTTAATCAACATGTGTATATAGATATAGATATAGATATAGATATAGATATAGATGATAGATACATAGATAGATAGATACAGATAGATGTATCTCAAAGAGAGGAGAAGGAGGCCAGTCTGAGCCATGAAAGTCTGGGGATTAAAGGCCTGTGTGTCATTTCTTTCCTTCCCATATTTAGCACTTATTATATGCCTTGACGTGTGTTAAGCACTTTGGATCAAAGAAGAAATACATGTTCTGTGTACTGGGCAGTCTCAAATGGACACCATATGAGTTTCTTATGCTGTGTAACAAATCACTGCAATCTTTGTAGCATAAACCAACACATATATCAGGATTCTTTGGAGTAGTTGGTCTGAAGAGCCTCCACTGGGATCTTCAATTAGGACACCATGAGGTTGAAGTCCAGGTTTCAGCCAAGCTGGCTTTTTATTTGAAGACTCTAGGGAAGAATCAGCTTTTAAGCTCCAGGGACAGTGGTTGACTGCTGGGCCTTAGAAATGGAGAGAGGCCTCTATTATAGAAAGGATCAGAGTAGGCTGTACTGTCTGAGAAGGACACCTGATGGACAGCAAGTAGGAAAACAAGGAATTTTGTCCTACAGCCTCTATGACATTACAGTATAAGCTACTGGTATTTTCCATAACCCCAACTCCATCATTAAGCCAGTAGCAGCCCCCTCTTTTTTATTGATGATTAACTGTAACTGTGTTTACATCTGCAAAAATTATTTTTCTGTTATACAGAGGTGATATTCATTGAGACCACAATAGGATTCTGCTTACCACAAAGAGAGGAACAGGACACAGAGTACAGAGGCCACCCTTGTGGAGTGTATCTGTCCACTCTCACTGGATGTTGTACCTGCACAGTGATGCAAACACCTAAACATAGAAAAAGTGTGTTTAGAAGAGAGAGAGAGAGAGAGAGAGAGAGAGAAAGGGAAGACGGCAGTAAAGTGCCTAATGGGGATGCCAAGTTTCTCTCTTCCAAACTGAAGCTAGTTAATATTCTGTATCTGATGCTCTTATTCCCTATTCTGTTTCATGTTTTACCCTAGGTTCCCATGTGTTTACTTTTTGCTTCTCCTGTTGTTATTTCTATTGTTGTTTTTGTTGTTTGCCATCCATTATGCGTTTGATGATACCATAATGAATCATTCACATGTGCTTTGGGAATTTCACAGGAAATTTTAAATCTTTAATCAAGTGAATGGATAGGAGAATAAAATGGGCCTATATTAGAGGTGAAAAAAAAACTAATTGGAATTTATTTGAATAGATTCACACGTCTTCAGGAACTGACTTACAGAAGTGGAGGGGCTGCCAGGCACATCCGTCAGTTGTAGCACAGGCCTCAGAAAGGATGGGCTGGAGCTCTGCTGACTCCACCACCCATAGAAGAGTCTCTTTTTTTATGGAAATCTCAGCTATACCCTTAAAAACTTACAACTCTTTGGCTTCATCCTATTAATATTTTTAAAAATAACATACTTAAAGTCAACTAATTATGGACTTTAATCTCATCTTTCACAGTGAGACCTAAATGAATGTTTAATTACATGGCTGGGGACATCACCCTAGTCAAGTTCACATGACAAGAATGCAATGATATGGCTACATTTTGTTTTTTAAACAAATGAGTATTTTTCTGTCTTGGAGAAACATCGTTGTATCACACTCCATCAAAACCTGCTCTTCCCTTGTTTCTTGAAATTTCTCAATTGATTAGGTGTATTTAATTGTCAAACACACTCTAAAGGGTGCGAAAGTGCTTGATGACCTTGTTGAGGAGCCAACCCTCATGATTAGGAACATTCATTAACACACTTCCTTAGATGAAAAACATAAATAAAAATCAATGGCACAAGCAACACTTGCTCTACATATTCTAAAACTTCATTTTAATATTGCAGTAAATTCCTAGTGGACTTGTACTTTATCAGAACTGTGCGTTGGTGTCCGCATTCAGGGTAGTAAAACCACATCAGGTGAAAAGCAATGTGAGTCAGTCTTGCTTATTCTATTGGTTCAATGCTGTGCTAAGGTATGGATGTGGAATGTCTCCCATTGAAGCCTTGGTCCCCAATGTAGCCATGGTCAAAATTAGAGCTCCTGAGAAGCAATTGGATGATGAAGTTTCTCACCTCAGCAGTGGATTAATCTACTGATAGATTAGGAATTTGATGGCATTATTGGAAGGCATGAAAACTGGGGGAGGGGAGGCCTAGATGGAGGACATGGTTCATTGGTGGCATGGTGTGGAAGATATATCTTGCCCCTGGTCCCTTCTTTGCTCTCTCTCTGCTATTTAATCAACATAAGCTGAGTTTCTTTACTCTGCAACCCAATCTTAGCCATGATATTGTGCTTCACCATAAACCTATAGCAATTGGACCAAGTGACTATGGACTGAAATCACTGAAACTAGGAGGAAAAATAAATCTTTCCTACTCTACATTACATTATTTTTATAAGGTATTTTGTCACAGCAATGAAAAATTGACTGGCTCACTGTGTTTGCCATACTGAGATAGATTTTGAACTTACTATGATATAGAAAGGCAATTCACTAAAACTGGCAAAATTTGGTAGTTTGCCCAATTCTGCGAGTGAATCTTATGTTTTTCATGTACATTGCAATTTTAAGACTTCCTTAAGAGGAAGACTTCCCTCCATGACAATTCATACAATTCATACATAGCATGACAAATGTACACTTCATTTTCTCAGGGCATTTTTTAAGAATATAAATAAAAATAAAAGGTTATCTATTTATCTTCAAAAATGTCCAGTCAATAAACATTTCTCTAAAAAACAGTGATATTGTCTTAAAACATGATGAAAAATAGTATAAGCTTATGGGACAGCAACAATCATTTCAGAGATTGCTAAATGTCATTTTAGTTGCCTGACCAATAATTGCTTTTATAGTCTTCAATTTGCCTTTTGTTCATGGATAATATAAAGTTCTGAAAAATGGGGAAGACAAAGTGATTGGTTTTCCGTTTATTTATATTTGAGTAAAAAAAAAAAAAACTTTTCCCAAAATTTACATAATTCCTGACAACGGAAAAAAAACCTTTTTTATGTTTATGATAGTAGAGTTCTTTATACACCATTATAAACATATATATTCACTAAAATGTCATAAAACTTGTGAGGAAACATAACAGAATGGGAAACCAACCATATCATTATGGTGGAAATTTCACATTCTGAACGGCCTGGATCTGCTTTTCAAAATGCTATATTATGACATTAATTCAATCTACAAACTTTACTTCTGGAGAAAAAAGTATTCAAATATGTATTTTACAAGTAAGCTTTTTTTTTCCTTTGAAATGGGTATTTGACTGGCTTTTAGCAAATAAAAATATTGATGCATATAAAAATTGAAGTATTTTGGATGCAAAATTTTATAAGTTAATCATTCTATAACTTGTTTTGTACAAGTCAAAATTTACTACGTTTCTTCCACAGTACCCCACAACTAAATTCAGTTAAAGACATACACTAAGATACAATTCACTTGCTTCAGGATTATCAAAGTGTGGCTCAAAGGCCAAATGTGACCTCTGCAGGTATTTGTATGGCTCTCACACAAAGAAAAGTGGCACAGAATTGTACTAGGTCTTCTGCATGGTAGGAAAGCACTCTAACAACTGAGCTATATCCCCACACAGATGTTGTATTTTTAAACAGTTAAACTTTAAATGATTATATCTATATGTGCACAATATTAAATTTTGCATTTTTATCTCAAAATCTAAGATATCTAGTCCTTTAAGAAAAATTTTATATTGTTGTATCATGTGCATGTATGAAGATGTGACAATGAATCCCATCATTATGTACAACTATAATGCAGCAATAAATTTTTTTTAAAGTATGAAGAATTTCATTTCAAAAGAATATTGAAAAGTGAGGCATCAGAACACATGAATTCTGGTTGATTTCTTTGAAAATGATTATCCAAGTCACCTCAGGCAGGATGCAAATGACTTTATGTGAACTTATAAGATAACTATTTATTTTAGCCCAATTCCTTTATCTTTAAAATGAACAAAATAATGTGATTTTCCTTACCTTATACTCTGCTTCCTATCTGGAAGAAAATACCATGTGTAATACCTCTTTGCAAAGAATATAACAGTATAACATGAACATGTTGAGGAATCAGACTATTCTCAAGGCTTAACTTTAAAGAAGGCTGAGGTGATTTCTGGATTTTAATACTGTGTGGGCCACCTCTTATCATTGCTGATTTAAGAAAGTTACCCCAAATCTAGGTTACTCTACCTAACAAATGTTGAAGAATCTCCTGGTATTCAAAGGTGCCCAGCTAAGAAGCAGCTGTTAGCAGGGTCCCCCGGTCCCTGACTGTTTCTTTCCTGCTCCTCTTCTGAACTGACACATTTCCTAAAAATGACTGTTTCCTTCTGGAATGCCATTCTGACAGGATTGAAGCACTTTGTGGTTCCAATGATGGGGAAACACCGCCTCTTACCGTGCTCTGCTATTTGAGAATCATGTCTTTTTTTTTTTTTTTTTTCCCAGAATGGTGTTTCTTAGGCCAGTTTTCCTGAGTGCTTCAGTGTTCTGTCCCTCCTGCACTAATTAGTGGGGCTATCTTCTAGCTTTATTGCTTCCCAATAGTCCCCGGACAGTGAGAAGCCATTGTGGGTAGTGCTTGGGTGGGCCAGTCCTCTGGTACTGATCTCTAAATAGGTTAAGAAAAATTTCCTATTATAAGAACCCCCTTTTCCTTGTGTGGGCATGCTGTAAATCTCACTGGCTTTCTTAACAGCGGTAGTTGAGAATTCTAATGGAAAAACTAAGAATAAAATCCTCCTGTTGGATGTCCCTGAGTCATAAGTCAGGTTATGAAACCTATGGTGTAGCCCTCTTCCTGGGCTTGACTCATCTCAGATCTGCTTTCAGGCTTGCTTTATCCAAGAAGGACACTAGCAAATTCACTCCTAAGATTAATCAATTGGGAATTAAAAATAAAAAGAAGCAAACCAACATTTCCCATAAATTACTAAAAACCTGCTTTTTCTTGATTCATCTACTGCTCACTACTGGGTAACTCAAGGGACACTCATAACTTCAACCATCCTTAGGGCACTTTTGCTCCTCTCAACCACCCATACTTGGAACAAATTATAGACCTACTAAGCATGGAGTATTTACCCCTGAAACTTCAGAATCTTAAACATTTATTATACCTTTAACTATCCTATTTTCATAGATCCTTTAAAACAGACTGAACAGAGTAGCTGATCCTCAAGGCCTAGTGATTCTAAATTAAGATATCCATTCCAACATATGTCAAAATTCAATTCAGAAAAAACCTGATTTTTTTATCAAGTTGCTGGCATTAAAACAATGAAAATTCACCAGAAAAGGTACAAACCTATCTTCCTACAACACATAAACATTAGGTAGAAAATAAAAAGTTTGCACCCTAATACTTTTACAGTAATGAGAAACACTTAACATTATTTATAAAAGTTATTATTGTTCTTAGATTGTTATATGTTTAAATTATTGCCAGATGATCTTGCTTACAAATGAGTTTCCTAATTATCTGATTTTTTAAAAATTAAAGCTAGTAAAATGTATAGAATAGCATCTCTGTTGTACCATCATCTTGCAACCAACTGAAAATATGTTTGTCCTCTGTCATTAATATAATAAATTACATGCTTTAATCATAAATAAAGATATAAATTGTAAAATATTAATTTTCTCAAGAAATATTTATTAGTAATATATGATTTTGATATTTTATATTGATAAGTACAGAGTTTAAAATGAATCTAAAAACATAAAATGGCAAAATGGAAAAATAACTCATTTTTTAAATGGAGCACAAACTCAGTGAAACCCATAAATAAATTAGGAAGCTGATTTGTCATTATAAACTTTAGCATACATAAAAAGCCATCACAAAATAAGTACTGTTTTTTTGCATTAGATATCATAATCCTAATTCTTAGTCTTTATATTAAAAAATATGACTCTTTATGATAAAGATTAATGGTCCTGAGGCTGGAGTGGTGGCTCAGTGGTTACAGAGCTTGCCTGCCATGTGCAAGGACATGGGTTTGAACCGCAGCACCACATACACAAGGAAGTAATGGAGCAACGAAAGCCTCATGAAAAACTAAATAAAATTGATGCTTTCTCTCTCTCACTGTCCCTCTCTCTCTTAGAGAGAGAGAGAGATTAATGGTCCTTGCTTTGTAGTCCCTTTGAGAGAACTGTCCTAAATGAAAATAATTCTGGTGGGGTGACTTGTGACAGATTTTCATACTCCCAAGCAGAGAAGCAGCATCTGGAACTCTTATTCCCCAAACATATTTCTGTGCTGCTTTAAAATAGAATAGTAAAACAACAGAGCAGGTAAACACCTACCATGTACAGAAAGCCAAAGCTTAATTCAATAGGGCATTATACCATTTGTTCAGCAAATATTTATCTAGTGTCTATTTTGTATCCAGCACTTCCATTAAACACTGCTGGAGCTATCAGAGAGTAACTTGTCCTTTTACTTTCACACATGTGTGTTAGAGTTGGGGAAAAAGTCAAACACCCCCAAAATTGAAAACCAAGAAACTTAAATTTTGATAAAAATTAAAGCAACCAGCTTGCATCATTTAAATGATGGGAAATCACTTTAGAGGCACATGAAGAAGAATTTTCGATTATCTGTAAGAAATTTACATTTTATCCAAAAAGCAACTATTTTTGTAGACTATTGAAGTTATTTTGGCCAGATGAGTGACCTGTAAATTATTGAGCATTTTAATAAATAATGTATCTTTGGATGTTGTTCTTGACCACTGTCAGTAGATGTGTTGGGGATATGGGTGATAGCTTCATGAATCAAGTTTAAAATATTATTTTCCAGGAAACCTGTTTTTGAAGCTTGTAGTAGAATAATCTACACTGTTTTACTAGTCAAGGCATGAAAACTGATGAAATTAAGAAGTCTAGTAGAGGGGCTGGAGAGGTGGCTAAGTGGTTACAGCACTTGCCTGGCATGTGCTAGTATATGAGTTCAAACCCCAGCACCAAGTACACAACAAAGTCTCAGCAATGGAGGCTACTTGAAAAACTAAATAAAATTGGTTCTTTCTCTCTTTCTCACTGTCCCTCTGTCTTAAAAAAAAATGAAATCTAGTAGAGTCTCCAGCTCAAGGTAGGATCATTAGAATTTGTTGCTTATTGGGGGCTAGAGTGGTGGCTCAGCGGTGACAAAGGTTGCCTGGCTTGCGCAAGTACACGGGTTCAAACCCCAGCACCCATGTACACAACTCTGTGTCCGAGCAACGAAAGCCATGTGAAAAACTCAATAAAAAATTGAGTCTCTCTCTCTTTCTGTCTCTCTCTCTCACTGTCTTTCTCTCTTACAAAAAAAAAAAAAGTTCTGATTTCTGGGACTCATAAGATTTACAAAATAAATGCAATACAAAACACCATGTGGAGTTCTTTCATGAAAAAGAGAGGGAGAAGAAGGGAGGAAGGGAGGAAATGAAGAAGGAAGGAAGGGAGGAAGGGAGGAAATGAAGAAGGAAGGAAGGAAGGAAGGAAGGAAGGAAGGAAGGAAGAAAGAAGGAAGGAAGGAAAGAAGGCTCACAATTTACACATCAGACTGAAATATTTATAGATATAATTCCTAGTATCTGCTTCAAAACTATTCAACAAGAGATAAGTGTACAGGGTGCGAGAATATCCAAGAAACAAGATTGACCCAGAATATCTGAATGATGAAGCTGGGTGATTGGGAACACAGGTATCTATTAATACTGTTGCCTTGAATTTTTGTATTTGTTTGAAATTTAGTAATAAGAAGTGTAAGTAGACAAGTTAGAAACCAAACAAAAGTAAATTTTTTGTCTAATTCTCCAGACTAATGTGAATGTATGATTCCATCTCTGCAATGCAAACAAAGGCCCTCCCTGAGCTGACGCAACAGGGAGTTGCACTAGATTATGGGATTTTGCCCAGCACCAGAAGAATATATAACTATAACTATAACTATAACTATATACATATAGTTATAGTTATATAACTATAACTATATATATATATATATATATATATATATATAGGGCTTCTATGAAGACCACTCAGCCAAAAAACAACAATATACATATATATATGTATATGTATGTTGTTTTTTGGCTGAGTGGTCTTCATAGAAGACATGACACTATACAGTAGCAGATCCATTTCTCTGTGGGACTGGAACCAGTTTTCTTGGTTTATACCCATCCTTGATGGATAAAGATGGAAGGAAAATGAGAATAAAGATGATACTGGTAGTGCATCATAAGACTGGGGCACTTAAAAGTTTCTGTTGATGCAATTGCCAATGGCATTTGAAACTGTGAGAGAATTAACATCTACCTTTAAAGAAGTAGGTTTAAAATATTTAAACCTGAATTTTATGTAGTCATCTAAATTAAAGCTTCCTCTTCCTTTCTGAACATACTCAAAGAGTAGAAAAGCATTGGAAGGGGAATAGATAAATATAGATAAGTAAAATATATATTATTGCTTTAATTTGTTTTCTCAAGATTCTAATATTTATGAATCAGATATCAGTCAGGAAAACCTGTGAAGTTTCTCATGATGTGTAACCTTCCAAGTAAATAAATAAATTTGGCACACACACACACACACACACACACACACCACACGTTCCCATGATTTAGTTCAATCTTCCGTTTTTCATTTTTCACTCTTGGATCAATTCTGGCAGGGTCTTTGTATTGCAGGGATAAAATCAGATATTCATGTTGGTCTTTGGAGTACTTGGAGTAGAATTAAACAAATAAAATACTTTCTTTTGTTTTTAATTTATCTTTTTATCATTATTAGTAAATCACAGCTATAGAGAGAATATAATTGCAAAGTCTAGTAATGAATACATTGATTAATGGAAATTTCATATTATTTCTAAATTTAAATGTTAATATTTGTAAGTTCTCGCTATTATAAGCACAATATTTCCTTAATAATATCTGGAGAAATCCCAGTCTATTTACTTGCACACACACGGATGCACACACACATGTGCACACCTGAAAACACATGCCATGTTTTTAATAAAATTCGGTGCTGCTCCACTAACATGTAGTAGCACTTTACAGTTCCACCAGCACTTTGTTATTTTTTTTTAAGGGAGAGGGACAGTGAGAGAGAGAGAAAGAGAGAATCAATATTTTTTTTATTTAGCTTTTTCATGTGGCATTCGTCACTCAAAGACTTCAATCTGTATGTGGTGCTGAGTTTTGAAACCGCATCTTTGTGCATGCATGGCAAGCATCTAACCGCTGAGCCACGGCTCTGGCCCCCAGCACTTTGTTATTTCACCCATTATCATTCTTGCTACAAAATTAAAATATGATTTTTAACATTTTTAATGACAATGATAAAGACTTCTAAATGGGAAAAATTCCTTAAGATTCATGATATAAGCAAGAGTATTGCATAATTCAGCTGACATAAAAACAGATATAGCCATTCCAGTTTAAAACCACATTTTAGGGCTGAAGCTGTGGCTCAGCAGTTGGAACGCTTTCCTGGCATGCAGGAGGACCTCGGGTCAAACCCCAGCACCATATATACTACTAGGTGTGGGAGAAACAAAGGCCAAATGAAAAATTAAAATTAAGAAAAAAATTGATTGTGTTTCTCTTTCTCACTCTCTCAAAAAATAAAGCAAGTTTTATTTGTGGATATATACATTGACTGTTTGAATTATTATAGCTGATATTTATGGAGCTTCATTGTCATTATCTATGAGTGATATGTATCTATGAACTCAATCATGTGCATTTACTCATTTCATAATATTTTGCTGTACTCTTTAATCTCAGGAAATTGAGGCAAATGTACTTTGAGTAATTAGACCAAGGATTCACATTTGCTGTTTGTTGTTGTGTAAACCACCAAAATCATAGCATTTTCACACTATCCCTAGTGTTGCTACAAAACCTTAAACCTGGATATTCTGTGTGGAGAGGAGGCGTCACTTCAGGCTGCTTCCCAACTGTCTGGGATATATTCAGCCCTGTGTTTCTGTGGGAAGTCTGAATTCTTTTAATAAGTAAAATAGAACCTGCCAGGCAGAAGTGACCTATTCTTTATGTTGTGGAAGCACATTATTGACTTTTGCAAAGACTGAAACAGAGCTAGTTGACACGACAGAAACCTGGGTATTACAGTCAGTGTAACTGAGAACACAATGAAACCTGATATTTAGGGGTTAATCGAGTAACCAAGAGACCAGAAGAAAAAGTTCAATTCTGTATATGAGTCAATAAGGGTGGACGGATATCCTTCTCAAGCCAGTCTGTAACTAGGCCAATGTTATTACGCTGTATAAGGTGTTTTCATCCTATGGCCTGTCAAATGCAGTTAGAGCCAGAGAGAGCCCTGTGATTTTTCTACAGTATAATGTCACTGTGGCATGGATGCTAACGATATGCCACAATGATATTTTAGTACAAATTATAGAGGAGTTGGAAAAGAATGGATAATGATTTATGTGTATCAAAAAGTAATTAAGCATTTCACAGTGATCACTGTTTGAAATGGATTGGCACTTTATTTCCCTATATAAAATTTTACTGAACTATTATCTGAATAGGTACTAGAACATTAAGTTTAAAGTTGTCTTAAACTGAGATTGAATTAAGAAAGCTCTACACAATTTAAATAACCATTAGAAATATAAAGTAGGTGATTTTACTTCATCTTCCATCTTGTTTCTTTGGAAAATCAGAAATAGTGTTAAAGGTAAGTAGATTGCTAGATTATAGTGGATGTAATATGATATTAAGTGTTTGGTTACGGTAATGTTTCATCAAATGAGAAATGGGGAAGAAGTGGCGGAAGTGGAAATTTTATTTAGGCATATTTATATATGAGGACCTACATATATATAAATTGCAAATTAAATAAATTTTGAAGGATTTTTGCACACTTCAAAAACTACCATCATAATTCATACACTGAACATTTTCATGATTCCCAAATTATTTTTTTAACTCGGGATTGAATTCAGAGGAGTGTTATCACGGTGCTACATTGCCAGCCTTTTTATTTTTATTAGGAGACAGTGATTCACTAAGTTGACAAAGCTGACCTCAAACTTGCAATCCTCCTGCCTCAGCCTCCCAAGTTGCTATAATTTCAGAGATGTGCCACCATGCCCAACTATTCCCAAATATTTTAAAGACCTTTGCCATGCTTCATTTTATCCAATTTATTATCAGCCACTCATGTGCTTTCTGCAAATATTGATTAATTTGCAAATTTTATAAATGGAATGATATATTAGCAATATATTTGATTCTAGTTTTCTTTCACCAGTATAATGATCTAGTGGTTCAATTAGTGTTGCTAAGTTGATCCCTTTAATTGCCAAGTAGTATTCCATTCTATGAAACTTTAACACGTTATTCCTTCATCTGTTGATGGATATTTATGTGGGTTATTTCTAGTTTCAGACTTATGAAAAGTCATCATATATGGGAAGTCTTTGGATGCCTGTTTCTTTTCTTTGGAATGAATATCTCAGAGTGAGGTAGCTCTATCACACAATAGGCATATGCTTAACTTTTTAAGAAATTACCAAAATTATTTTCAAGTGTTGTACCAGTTTACATTTCCTTGGACAATATATAAGAGTTAGAAACTTTTCACATTCTTACTAAAACCTGGTATCATCAGTTATTGCTCTTGCTTGCCCATCCTTCCTCCCTCTCTTCCTCCATTTGTTCGTTCATTCCCTCCTTCTTTCCTTCTCTCAATTTCTTTCTCTTTCTTCCTCCCCCTTTCTCTTCTTTTTCCTGGGGGTTGAACCCAAGGATTCTTTACCCTTGAGTGACAATACTGTATTTTATTTTGAGAAAAATTCTAAGTGATGAGGGTCTTGTTAAATTGCTGAGGTTGGCCTTGAACTTGAAATCCTCCTTCCTCAGCCAGATGGGTACCTGGGATTATAGACATGCGCCACAGAGCTTGGCTACTTTTTCTCTTTTGAGCTTAATTACTCTCACAGGTATTATGATAGAAATTACTTTTTAAATAATCAAGTTTATATTTGTATACTTTCAAATGAATAAGGATATTTAAATTAAGACTTACTGTAATGATAGGAAATTTAAATGAGCAGAAAATTCACTTGATACTGTTTCTCACATTAATGACTCCAAGTCTTTTTACATTTTACTTTGCTTCTACAGGAGTATAAATATATACTCAAGAAAGGAATGAGCTCATCCCTCCTTTTTCTACTAAGCAATACTACTCATTAAAAATATTATACATGTATATTTGTTTAATGACTTATTTTTTAAACAGGAATAAAAATGTGTGTGGTTTGGGCTTTATATAGATAATTTTGGTCATCACTAATTTTTAATAGTCAGAAGTGAATTTACTATAACTTGTATTTAATATCCTCAAAAATCTTACATATTATTTATTTCATTTTGCTTGCACTTAGTAGTCACATCTAAAAGGTACTAAACAATAAATCTCAGCTAACAAGAAGGTTTAAAATGCCACGCAATTATATCTACTGAAAACCTGTTTTTCATTTTAATTATGCAGTGTTCTTTTTTGTTATTTTGTAATAACTTCCTTCTAACATGAAACTGTGGTTTTTAAAAACAAAATATATTAATATTATATATCCATTTTTCAAGTAAGCTCCCCAGCTTTAAGTTTATTCTTAACCCATTTAATTAAATTACTTTCATTTTTATAAAAGGCAAAACATCCAATCTAAGTGCAATAAAGCAACTAGTTTCTTTTATAAGAAAATGTGCTAGTAATTTTAAAATGTTTAAACAGTATTTCTCACTTGAGCAAGTTTTTCTTCTATTCCATGGTACAATTTCATATCAGTAACTGGGTAGCTGATTTTTAAATTACTTAAATTGTGAAATCAAAATATTCTCATTTGGATTAGTGAGTCAACCGTTAGACGGCTTGCCTGGCATGCACAAGGACTCAGGTTTGAACCCCAGACCGACATACATAGTTAGGTGCTGGAGAAACAAAAACCAGATGAAAAACTTAATTGATTCTCTCCCTCTTTCTCTTTCTCTTTCTCTCCTTCTCTCTCTCTCTTTTTCTCCCACTCTCTCTCTCTTTCTCTTTCACACTCCCGTTGAGAAAAAGAACAAAATATTCTTGCTTTAATATTATTTATAGAGTAAAACAAATTAGGATGGGCATGTAAGGGGAGAGGGTAACACAATGTGTATTTGCATGCAGTCTTTTCTTCTTGACTGCCTGATTATTTCTGAATTAGGTAGAAAGGATATCACAAATTATTAGTCAGATAATGTATTTTTATCACTGGCTGAAATCTAGAGATAATGTAGTTTAATTTCCTCACATTTTCCAATGAAATTATGGTCTTGATTCCTTTTAAATGGCTAAAGGTTATGAAACAAGTTAGCACCGTAATTTTGACCATGGGCCAAGCTCTCTAATATCTATTCTGGCTTCCTATTTTCCCCTAAATTTCATTGTATTTCAAATTCACAAGTATATGTGACTGATGCTGGTCTGAAAAATGTAAAACATTTCCTTTAAAAGCTAGGAAATTCCAGCATTCTGCCTCTGTGTGCTAGCCATAAGCGGAAATATAATATAAGAGAATCTATTAGCATTCATCAGACATCTCCATGATGGTACTGGCTTGATGCTGTTGCTGAAAGATCACTGTGCTATTAGGTGATATATATATATTTAAAACAACACTAAAATTCAGGGACTTATTCTCTCCTGGTAATTAAATAAACACAAAAATTTGTAAGGAGGTAATATTGGAGTCCAAAGTCATATGGCAATGTTGGCAATGTAAATTTAGATTCAATTAAGAATTGTAAAAACAACATTTGGACAAATATCACAACATATCCCAAATCAAGATAACAATAGGCAAGATCAGGCAAAGTCTAGGAGAAATCTAAGAGAAGAATCCGAGTCACAATCTCCTAATTGGCTCTAATAATTTTTACTTTGTTACACTGTTTAGAACAGATGTAAGTAAATAAGGAAAGTGTCCCTGCATTCACGTATACACTTAGGAGTGCTTTGAACTCCAACATGACTCAGATAAACACCTTTATTAGTCCTAGTGGGAAACCATAAAACTTATCTGAAAGGAGAATAATGGGTTTGTCACTAAGAAATGAAGACCAAAGACAAGAACTTGTTCTTTTATATACCTCTTTTCCCCATTTTTAAAATGTGAGAACATTCTTATGGTGACTTATTTCAAAAAAATTCCTGTAAGAATCGAATGAGCTAATAGGTAAGCAAGTTCTTGACAAAGTTTAAAGACTGAATTAATTTGAGTTCTCATCATTTCTTTTCATACAGAATTTTTATTAGACACTTTTAAAAATGTGGTCACAACATTTCTCTATAAGCTTATGAATATGTCTGGGAATTTCAAAGGAGTCTATGAAATAGTCGAATTCATGTGAACTTGGAGAAACTGCTAGATTGAAGCCTGAACGAACTAGAAATGAATTCTTTAACTACACATTACTTTTGAGCTTTGCTTTTACATTATGAATCGTAGAGAATTTGAATATCAAAAATCACCATAATTTTGGCCTAACATGTTTAGTAAGTGTTCTTTAAATAGCCACATATTTAGAACACTTATTTTACAGTTTAAAAAACAATAATTCCTATGTCTGTTTGATGGACCAAGTGAATTGCTTAAAAAGATAACATATTTTAGAATCTGACCAATATGTGCTAATAACTTAAAACATTTGAAACTTCTAAATTGAGTTTATTTTTTAGGTTAAGGTGTATTTTGAATTCTGTATTATGGAAATACATACCCAAATATATTTTATGTTTAAATTATTGTAGCCTAACATTTTATCAGTTTGGAAACACATTTGTAAGGATGTAATTTATTACAGTATAATATTTTATCAGTTTGAAACATATTTGTAAGTATACAGAAGTGATTTTGGCAAATTATAAAGACTGAACAATTACTCTCTTCTGTTGGAAGTATATATTTTTATACATTTTTGTATATTGGTTTTAATGTTAAATAATTTCTAAATATATATTAACATTTCATAATTACAGTGACCTGTATGTTCATTCTTGGTTTGCTCTGTGCTGACTGTATGACATTGGTCAATTTATTTAACTTTTCTGAGCCTTAACTTAGGTAAAGAAAGATTTTGTTAATATAGAAAAGCCTGTGTAAAAACAGTTCACGAATAGCTTCAGCTGATGTGCATTAAATCACCTGGCACACAGCATGTTCTTAATATACAGTAGCTATTCTTTCAATATCACTGCTATTCCCTTCACTGTCCCCACAAAATAGACTTATTTTGCTTTGTTTCTCATGAATGCACATCCACAGAAGATCAATTAGAGGTTCGACATAGGTTTAAAATTCCTAAAGCATAACTCTTGCTTTCTGAAGGCATGATTTAGAATAAAGATCCCTCTTTAAGAACAGGAAGACTGAGTATTAAAAGCATCATCAGTATGATCTTAGTTACAGGTCCAGGTGTAACTGTTCATTATGGCACAAAGTTAGTTTTGTATGCACCTATTTTAGTTTATATCAATATCTATAGTGAGTAAGGATCAGGAAAATAAGTCTTGTGTTAAAATGTTTTAAAAAAGTTTTTAAAAGGTCATGACTTAAGTGAAAATTCTCATAATGGGCTTAGACCATTATGAAAAACAGTGTTTTAACTGCATGACCAACTACACACCAGAACCATGAAATCCATCCAATTTTCATTTACAAGTGCAATATTAAAGACCAGTCAGGACCCTCTCCGAAGAAATTAGCAGTTATATTTCCTGTTTGCTATTTATGCACAGGGTTCATCAATTTCAATTTAAGCAGCCTCTTTTCTACTAGAGCACTCTAATGCCAGTCTATAATTGGATAATGTGCTTCCTGCTTAACAGCAGCTAAAGTTGTTCTCCCACTCCTGAAGTGCATTGATCAGGTTTCTTCATCTTCAGCTCTCACCCTCCACCAGCTGAGGGAGCAGGAGACCTCAGCACAGGAGGCTGCAAAGGGCCCCTCCTCTGGGGGATTCTGGAGGGGACATCTGCATTTTCAGTTCAAGTATGAGTGTCCTATTTATAGCAAGCTCATTACACTGAAATTTTGTTGCCCAAGAAATTCCATCAAATATTGTATATTTTAACTGAACAATTAAAAAAAAAAGTTTACTTGGGATTATAAGATAAACTTTCTCTAGCATGTGTTTTGTGGATTCCCTGATGGACTGTTGGCATTTAGGGGTTCTCTGAGATACATCAAATATTGCAAAGCAAATACAGCTTTCTCTCTCCATCTCCCTGCCCCCTGCCTCTCTCTCTCTCTCTCTCTCTTTCTCTCTCTCTCTCTCTCTCACACACACACACACACACACAGGGAATGCCATATGTCCTAAGTGAGACACACTTGGAAAACAGAAGTGCTGAACATATCACACAGCATTCTTGTGAGAGGACAGTCAGTCAGTTCTATCTCTGGCAAGGAGAAGTTTCTCACCCTCAAGACATGCAAATGACTTTTTTCATCTGTTCTTTTTATGTCATTTGCATAATTTTCTCCCACAAAAAGTGAGAGCTGTCAAAAATTAACCGTTTGGGGTTTTGCATACAGTTCTGTGACCTTTTCCAGAGAATTGGATCTCTTCAGGAAATAGTAACTTTGGGCTTGAGAGATGCGGCATTATACTGAGAAGGTTGGTCACTGGCAAAAAGAGAGGATGACAAATGGGGATCAGCAGCTAGGTAAAGACACGAGACTACGTTTGCAAAGTTATTTGACATTTTGGTCCTTTTGTACCTTCACTTGTTTTTATTTGTAGTAAATCACTAGTTTGGAAGATAATGAGAGATACAGTTAAGGGCAATCTTTATTCTGTGTTACTCATGTTAATGGTACAATGCAAACATTTTTGGCAAGAGTGGGGCTAATTGAAAATGGTATTTGAGAAACTACACAAAGCAATGTTCTGTTCTGCATGCCTTGGTTTGAGTGCTTGTATCTGTGCAAAACCGCCAAATATGCTTATTTAGTACGAATACTACCTTTTTATAAATTCAGAGAGTTGCACTCTGGAGGGCTTTAATAAACCTTTAAATTCATTTTACTTAGACAAAGGTTGACATATGTGGGGGGCTCGTGGCAAAGGCAAGTGCAGCGATCTCTTTCATCACGTTGCTTAAACATTTTTTAGCTTTAGACTTGTCTTACAAATCGGCTCTCTCAGTCTAGTAATTGTTTCACTGTACCCTATATCTAACAAGAATGCATCTTGGAAAACGAGAGGAGAAAGCACATTTGTTTAAATTCTGCGATGGCTAATCTCCTTGCATATCATGGTCAGAGTTATAGTCCCTCCGTTATGCTGGAAAATACCAGATTCCCAAGTGCCCGCGGGTTCATTCCCCAGTTCCCGGGAGACCCACCACCCCTGCGCGTGCTGCCTGGGCAGAGGGGGCTTTTCCTGCTAATCAGGTCAATGAGTATCGCAGGGCTCGAGGGACGTGCCAGGAGTCCAGCACAGCACTTAGGGAGCTCCAAACCTTGCACGCTCGCGGAGAATCTCCCATTAAGAAACATCGCTCAGTCCTCATTTACTCACCGGGAATCTCTGAGGATTTCACTGATCTTTTTTTCTCCCTTTAGACAGTGAGCAGTTCAACATAAACAGGGAAAGAGCACACACAGGATGCCGTTACTTGGAGGGTGTTGATTGAAAACTTCGATCTCCCCACCCCTTTCACGGTTGATTTGACTGATTTCTCACCGCGTTCGCAGAAAATATTTCAATTAAGGTAAGTGCCGGCTTTATCTGGGGGACTGCATCGCACTGAATTTCTGCATTGAAAGTTCTAACTGAGCAAACCGACATTCTGCACTGCAGCAAGTGACTGTTTATGTCAGGAAAAGCCTGAGTTTATATGCAAGTGTCCTGGAATGAGATCCGGCATTTGGGGATAATGATATTTCAGAGCAATTCTTTTGAAATGCAATCATTCTGCCTTGCATCAAAATAAAATAGAAGAAAATGTGAAAAGAGAGTTAATTGCTCATTTGGCTTTTTAATACTCTGTTTAGAGGACTGTGCACAGCCAAGGCAACTGGATTTTGCTTGAAGTGGTTTGCTGATGTCCTATGATAAAATCTGAGTTGAAAGCTTCAAAGTTAAATTAGATGGGGGAAAAAATTGCAAATGGAAGTTGAGATTTTGTGAGGCTTTCTACATTAACAGCGTCCCTGAGCTCCCTTTTGGATTAAGGATTTAGGGCTAAATCCCTGATATTTTCACAGTTTCCATTTAGGAATTAAATTTTAAATGCTATAGTTTCTGATGAAACTGTTAGGAAATCTGAACCAAGAAGATTTACTATTTCATTGATATAATTTGTAGTTCTTCTACAAAAGACATGGAATTCTTTTGTGAGAAAAATTAATAAAAAATAAGGAAATTAGCTGCTTTCTAAAATGCTTACTTTGGATAAGAAAACTACTTTAGTAAGAGATTCATATCATGCATTTGCTGAAATCCTGACTTTCAGAGTGTTATGTCTGAAGTGGTTTTTTGTTATCAAACAATGGCGAATTGATATTAGTTTTGCATTATACTTATAGTTTATGGCAATTAAACTATAAGTGGATAAACTAGTTTGCATTGTCTCTTCTATTTCCATTTTTCTCATAAGCTTGCCAATAAAATTCACAGAAATAATAGAAGAAACTTTTCCCCAAACTTAGGTTTAATTACCTAAACTTTCCATTCACTATTTTAGTTTACACATGTCTCTTTAGTTTGCACACGGTCCTATTCCACTTTAAGGTAGATTCTTATGTAATTACGAAAAGCAAACTAATTCTATTATTATTATTATGTGTAACCTATTTATTAGCATGCAAAGTATATAAAAATTAGCAGCCACTTACCTTGCTATTGTTTAGGCCTTTACTACAAAGTCAGTTTCATAAAATGAAAAAAAAATTTAAATATAATCATATGTTGTTTTAACACATATGAAGCAGATTTCAGTAGTAAATCTGTAATGGTAATGTACAATATAAATATATAGCTGCTTTTGAATAAGGGCTTAAAATGGTGACTTAAATGTACCTTTTAGAATGAGCACTCATATTTCCTGAGTGTCTTGAGTAGCTCCAGTATTTTCAGGTATCTTGAGATGAGATATTTTATAAAGATGCCCAAATACTCTGTATAGTAAATGGCTATCCTTCTGAAACTCTCTTGAGAGCTGCTCATGCTGATGTTGATGTTACTGGTTTTTATACAGGTATAAAATATTTGCAGGATACACGCATGTACTCAAATGTAATTGCAGTTGTCTATGTGCATGTTTTCAATCAAAGACTGAAGACAGTTATCCCCTTCTGGTGCACTAAGGCTTCTGTCTCTTTTGGGAGTAGAAGGTTTCCTGATCAATTGAAGAATAACTGTGAGAAGAGTGTGTTGACCACAGGACTGTCACTGAGTATTCAGCTTCACTGATTTTTATGTGTTTGTTTTTGTGTGCAAACATGATAAACAGAAAGCAGTAACATTCGCCAAGCAGGGACGCATATGATCTTAAAAAATACTTGTACATTGCTGAAAATACCTCTGTATGATATACTATGCCATGTGCCCAGTTCAAAACTGATATTCACATCAGTCTCTATGACTTTAATGGACATTCTGACCAATGAAGTATATAAATAGTGTTGGTCATTGAAAGGTGCATTTAGTGTGTCATGAAACATTTATCTTTAAACATGAAGGTAACTATGGTTCTTTTTCAAAATGATCTCTCTAAAGTTTCTAAAGAAGTTTTGTCATTGCTAAAGTTGTTTTAATTTGCATTTTGCACACTGATAAGAAATGGAGAAAGCATTGGTGAAATTGAAAATTGGTAGTTTTTTAAATTAGGTAACACTTGCCTATTTTTTCCAACTTGTTATGTCCTCAGCTGCTATCATATCTCTTTCCCATTTTTTCCATTTATTTTATGGTAATTTATTTCTACTATTAGTTCAGAAAACATTTTATAGGACAACCTCATTTGGAATAAGAGTTTCAAAATTTAAATACATAAACTATTGAAATGCCATGAAGCTCCAAAATACATGGTATTTTAAATAATAATAAAAACCACAAAATGTAATAACATATAATATACTTGAATGCCTTTGAAATGCTGGGTAACTGAGTTATAAACTTTGTATGTATGCACATATATTATCCAAATGATGTTGTTATTTATGTTCCGTTTCCAGCAAAGGAGATGGAAGCTGAAAGGGCATGTAACTGGGTCAAAGTGTGCCATATGGGTTGTGAATTCACATAGTTGATTCAAACTCAGACTGGGGTGTTCAGAGTTCATGATCCTTGTGATATACTTTCTATCACACCCTGAGTTATAACTGTTCCCAGGATTTGGTATGATTCATATGAATACTATCAAGGCATATTTAAGATGATATGGAATAATTCTATAGCTCTTATAATAGTATAACTACTGCCCCTCTAAAATAATTTTATTAATTCCATAACTACCAATGTTTGAAACATGAATATACATTGTTTTGTAAGTTCTAAAAGTGGTCTTTGCAGAAGTCTTTGTTTCTATCTATTCTGGTTATTATTGACAAAAAGAACACTATCATGAGTATATTCACCAATGCAGTTTAAAATTAGTATTTGTAATCTGTACATCATTCTAAAGAGGTTGACATATTTTCAGAATAAAATAAAATATAAAGATGTAAATCCAAAATCACTGGTATCAAAATGAGATGTGAAGAATATTAAAGTGAATGCATGTGAGTGCCAAAAGACATATACCATATTAAAAAGGAACTGAGAACCTAACAGTCGGAAAACGATCAGAAGTGGGGTGAAATAACCAACGGATTTACAGATGCCCATTGCTCTGTTTACTTTACATGAACCTTCCCGTGTGTACCTACAAATCCTGTGGTTACTTATGTTCATCTTGTGACAATACCTGTGTTTTCAAACTAAAATTTTACTCGATTGTATCACAAGGAGGAGAAATGTTTAAAAATAGGAATTTCCCTGACTATTTTGGTAGGATTAGTATCATATGCAAGGATATGGTAAGGTAGTAATAGAGGAGTTAGATTCCGTAGTTAAAAACATGATCATTAACTGTGCCCCAGCATGTTCCCAAATATATGTTAAAAAAAAAAAACACCGCTGTGTCAGTTGTCGTGAATAAAAGCACATAATTATTAGAGGCATGATGAAGTAATATATGTTTATAATCTCCAACCACAAACCAGTGTACTTTTGATTCTCTGGGATTTATTTTTAATCAACGACTGACTTTAATAAACTTGTGTAATGAATAGCAGAAAAATATATAGACATTATATCCTTTATTATTATTGCAGAGTAGTAAACCAGGTCTGTAAAGAGCTATATTGCAAAATAGCTTGCAATGGTGAGTGCTCACAATGCATGTGTGCTCCCCTGAGATCAAATGACCATGTGTTAGTCCCCACCAGTCTCAGCATATTTGACTAGAGATGAGTATGACCAGGTCTAAGATAGCCTTTCAAGAGTGGCCAGTATATATCATGTTCATGTTGACCTTAAAAGGAAACGATGCTGATAAAAGAGGCTTTGTGTGAGGTAACAAATACCTGACTTGGTGACTTTTAATACAAAATGCAATGTGAATCCCCAGGAGCTGATGGATTGGAGCAAACTTTGAACCATGTAGAGCTAGTAGTCTTCTGATCTATAAGTAAAATTTAGTCATGAACTTGATAGAAGAAAGGAAATTGCTTCAGATCAATTAGAAGAGCCAGATTGTCTAACCATACATACTGTTAAGTACAAGAAGAAAAGACTGCTCTCTTGTGGAGGGGTGGTGAGGCTGTGTGGAGGGGTGGCAAGGCTGTGTGGCTCTGGATGGTATTCCAGAGGCACCATGCAGTGCAGTGGTGAGACTTTTATTATTTTCCACAAACCTTCCCTGTGCCTTCATGTCCATTAATTGATTCAAATTGATAAACCTTTGTTTCAAAATGATTATCATTGACTAAACATCTTCCATATTCTTATTTCTGGGAGACAATGAATAGAATGATATGTGTAATAACTGTATATAAATGTGCTACAATCAGCTACCTGGGTTCAAATCCAGTTGGGGTCTTGGACAGATGAGTTCAGATGTCTATGTACTCCTATGTTCTTCCACATTGAGTGGGTCATATTACCTCTCTCACAGAATGCTTGTGATAAATAAAGGAGATAATCTAACAATTTCTCAGATGCTTAGGAAATACTTATTTTTATAAACAAGGAACTTATTATTTGTCCCTTATCTTATCATTTATTGTGAAAACTGAGGACATTTTCTGTCTTAAGCAATGATGAACAATTGAATCTTTCCAGAAGGTTCTGGATCTGTTTCCTGATATTGTACTTATACCTTTGCTTTTGGATTTTTAGGAGCATGATTTTTTTTCCTGGTGGGTTTATGGTAATGAGTGGATATAAGTCAGGAATGAGTTTAAAGAAACTTTCCTATTTTTGACAGAGGACTAAAGTAGCAATTGAATAATTTACGTTGATTCTCTCTTAAAGATGTTGGAAAGAAGAGAACAAATTTGAAAGGCTAGTCCCTTTTGACCACTGTTAGTCAATACTTAACTAGATTATACAGAGATAAGAAGAATGGTCCACAACTTGTTTTTGTAAATAGAGCACAAATATGTCTGTTCACATCCGAGTTATTGATGGTTGTTAACTTGCTGCCAACTAGAGTTGAATAGTTGAACATAAATTGTACAGTCTGTTAAGCTGAAAATGCTTTCTCTTTTCCTTTTAAATAAAGTTAGTTGACTCCTTATACAGAAGAAAAATATTCATCTTGAATAACTTTTTATTATATGCATAATAAATATTTGGTTGAAATATTTTAAACATCTTGAAAATAACTACCTAAATGTTTATTTTCATATAGACTCATGGATATTATTTTCTCTCTTACCCACTAATATAACATATGTTAACATGAGATTTAAATCCTTTCCTTATAAATTTTGACGAAGTTATCGTTTAACAGATTCATTCTATCTGTCTACCTGTGCAAAAGTATTCCATTAAATACATTGTATATCGATTCATGTAATCAGTAAAATGGGTTCTGCAACAGAGCCGATGGTTTCACAGACTTCCAGCTACATATTCTTGTAGTTTGCTACATATAAGAATCAATTGCTATGTGATTTATATTACCAAGTCCCTAAGACTCATTTCTGGAGTTATGATTCAGTAGGTTTCAAAAAGACTCACTGACCATGGTTTTGAGACCCTTGCAGGTAAATACAATGAAATAATAGTATGTAGAAATGTGGCTTTATCATCAGGGTTTTAAAACTCTCTCAGGTAACTTTATTATGCAGCCAATGCCACAGTAGATCAACAATTCCCCAAACTAACTAAATTATCTGGGGGTAACCTGTAGTGGTTCTGGAAGATGTCCAGAGATTCTGCTTTTCTAACTACCTCCCAGGAATAGCATTGCTGTCCATAGCTGAGTACTGTTTTTTTTATGCCACCCCATCTCCTTTCTCTGTTCCATGGTTGATGCATGTGTGCAAACACCTATTCAATCACCTGTCAAGGATGTGACTTGCTGCCCAGCTCACCTGGGCCAGTAGTGTGTTAGTCTTCTCAAGAAGCAATTCTCGTCTCTGGAAGGTGATGGAGAATTCTGAACCATATTAAAAATGAGAAGACACAAAAATATACACTCACAAACATGTATAGAAAACATGTATGCATGTGTGTATATGTAGTATGATACATGTTACCCTATTTTATGCACACACACTAATATTGATGTCTACTTACTCACTTTGGTCACAGAATAATTAGAGATTATCCAAAGCCAATTATTTAAGTAAGCATCACTAACATGTAAATCTTTGCGGTGAAGAGGAGACAGGATGTTCCTGGCTAACCCAACTGCTTTCCAGCAGGCGGAAAGGTTTGTCTTTACTGCTGTCCAGCGAAATTCTATACCAGACTTAAGAAATTATAAGAAATAACTTCTTGGGCACCATCTCAGATCTCTTCGTTCTAGGAATGGAATCCAAAGCTGTGATATTTATCAATTCCACTTTCTTCTTTTTTTCCCCCAAGTGAATTGTAAGGATATTTATTTACTTTGGCTCTCTAGTTGATCTTCTTTCTCTTTCAATTCCCAACTGTTGTAGTTCTTTATTCTTGCTAAAGTCTACAAAATATAAAGTTGGAATAATCCACATTTTTCTAATTTAAAAAGTTACAAGCCAGGCCACAAAATTCATATAACTCTTCTCCATCATATTTTTAGAATAGCTGACATCTTACTAAAAAATGATTTTATTATTATTTTTTGTTTTCCCCCTCCCCATTAGACTTTGAAATGTGGGTTCCATGAAGGCATAAAATAGTGTTATGATATTGTTAGTTTAAAAAAGACACTTGAAAATTAAAAATAAAACAAAAATGCCAGAGGATAAAATAAGTTTAAAATAGGGATCAAAGAAAGAGAGAAACATACTTAAAATGCTATGGCAAAGATACATGGAAATTTAGGTGTAGGACTTTGAACCAAATATGAGCTTGAATGAGCATGGATTTGGCCAAGTACATATTCATATGTGACTTTTAGGGGTTCTATACTGAATGATTAGTCAAATGAATTTATTTCAATTTCAATATTCAGCAAAAGAGCAAGACTCCGGATTGCATATTTATGCATATCAAACAGAATTATTCACAATCTCCTGTGTCATATCTGTGATCAAAGCTAAACCCACAGTTTTCACGTCTGCTCTTGCTGGATATTCAAACTGTCCATGAACCATCCAGATTTATCAGCATGGCCATTCTTTAGAGGATAACGTTTTGAGCCTTTCATTTCAGAGGTAAAGTACCACATATTAATTCCATCTGGCAAAACTGCCTTTTTAATGCAGTGTTGTGTTGTTGTTGTGGTCCTTGATTTTTAGCTGAAATGATACAGGTGATGTCACCTCTTCACCAAAGGTCTCTTACATTCCATCGAGAGTAATACCCATCTGTCTCTCCTTCCTGATCATCTCACATTCACTGCTTCCTGCTTGATGATTTTTTTTTTCTAGTGGAAACATAAGCTCCATGAAGATGAGAACCTTGCTTTGCTCAGGCTGTAACCTCAATGCCTGGATCAGAGTCTATCAGATAATCACAGAGCTAGCACCTATGTTTTAAACAGAGGAAACAAAGAAGGATTCAAGGAAAAGAGGAAGGTAGAGAGGAAGGAAGGAGAAAGAGCATTAGAGTACATCTTCCGGTCTTGCTCCATAGGACTTCCACCTCTTCTCTCCTCACCTCCTAGTAAATGACACTGGGGCTATTGTCTAGCCAGTGTCCGGTAAGAAACACATCTCCATATTCGTCCCGCCACTCCTCACATGCACACATCCAGTAGACATCTGGTCTTGACAATCTGCTTTCCTCAATCTACCCCACGTGGGTTTTCATTTTCTCCTGTGCACATTTCATGTCACCTTTATCTGTTACTTGCCTATAGTCTCTTTTCTGTATGACTCTTCATGGAAAAATGCTCCTTTCTGTCAGAAAAATTGGTCACTCTAAATAAAAACTTATCAAACCCCTCCTACATTAAATGTATCACTTAGAGTTTCCCATCTCTTTTAGCACAGAATAAAAACATTCTCTTGACACCCATTTCCACACAAGACCTGGGTGCAATGTCCTCTTCTCTCACCTGACTTCCATTAGTATTTGACCCAGTCATGATCAAAATCATTTTTTTATCTCTGAGAGTTCATTTTTATAATCTGTCACATTGAATTGATTTTTCTGCCTGTCTAGATATCTTCACTCTTAGAACAAGTTGAAAGAACCTTCCTACAAGTTCCCATAACATACTCTATGCCACTTCAACTCTGATCACAGAACCCATTGTTTTGTTTAATAATGCTAAACTACAAATCCTTTGCTGGCAAGTTCTATACCTTTCTCAATCACTACTATATTCACAGTGAAAACTTGGTATAAGTATCAGTTAATATTCTTCTCTGAATTAAAAAATAATCATTTTTTCAGAAGTGTTTTCTCCTTTCACTTGAACACTACAAGTCCTGCCATTCAGAAAAGAATTTTGATCCTCCAATTCATCTTCAAGAAATTTCACAAAAAGCATAAAAAATATAGTAATAGATTAATATAAAACATTCTCCCTGACTGTAACTACTGAAACTTATTTAATGTTTTTCAAACGTCATATCTACCTTATGAACTACATAGATATCTTGTCCTTAATGAGCAGTGGAAATTGTTCACACACATGTTGGGTAAAAGTCACTTGTTTTCAATCAGCTCCTCTCTGTATAATAACTGGAAGAAATTCCTTGTGCCTTAATGATCAATGAACTTGCAGATTTAAACTCACAAGTCCATTCTCTGCAAATGTTGCACTCCTATATTTTCTTTTTTCATAAGTAGGTGATATTTAGTACAGGGGAACTATACTAATTTATATCCTCAGTCTTTTTTACCTTTAGGAAAATAGAATTTGTAGAATAAAAACAGAAATTGGTTGTACTTATGCATCAGTTATCAAAAACCACACCCTGAACAGATACGTTGTAACCTCTTATGTTTAAGGAGGGGATGCATTGTTATATTCAATATTACCATAATTAAATTGTATTTTATTACTTGTCCTTTATATGGGGTGAGGTGAAATGCTGTAAAAAATCAATACAGGGTGAACAGCAGCATTAATTTGGGGAGATATTTTTCTCACAGATATTTAGTAGCAATCTTCCCTGGAACCATAATCCTCAAAAGGAAATTGCAGTCCTTGCAGAAAAACAGTTTGGGTCATCTGGGTCTAGGTCTCTGGATTTTTCTAAAAGCCTTCACAAGGCACAAATAACATTTTAAATAGCTTGTCAGGAAGAGAAGTGATTTTTAATGCAGATCCACCGAATATAATGTTTTCTTTCAGTGCCCCTGAAGGCAAACATCTGAAAGGCAGAGAGAAACATAATGCAAAGATAAATGTTGTGACTAGTGTCTAAGGAGGAATGTAATATAAACATAATAGAGAAATATCTCTTGTCTGAAAAAAATAGTAAATCGGTTTAATATCTTGCAATTCTATATGTACACAGAGGTATAATTAGACATCAATTTTTTTTTCTCTGCTGGTTGATGAGCCATTTTTATGGTTGAAACATTTGAGAGTGAGAAAGAAAGAAAGGGAGAAATTCAATTATGCTCTTTAGGAATGCAGGCATGGGAAGAGTTACCCAGCCTAGACATAAGCATTGGCAAGTGAGAACAGTTAACACTGAAACCTTTTCATGAAGCAGAGGAAGTGTGGAGCTGCTTCCATTAAGCAAGCCAAACTTGGAAGATGGTGACTCACCTTTCCCTGGATCATGAGCAACATACTGATTTGGGAAGCTGCCAGCACTGTCCAGCCCCCACTGATTCCTGCACCAGTTTCTACGTCTTGGGTCATCCAACTCTCATGGCCAAGGAGACATGGACACTTTTCATTGTCTGTCTGTGTTTGGGTATCTATTGTGGTAATCATAAAAAAAAAATTGATGATTCTTGTTTAACTAGAAGCAGGAAAGTTAAAATGTTTTATTTCCCAAAGTGGCTGATTCAAATGAGGAATCAGACTAGGAATGCTTTTCTCATTCTAAGCAAGATTCAGTGCTCATAGACACCATTTTCTTTAGAACCACAGGAATCAAACTGCATTTGTTCAACTGCCTTTGGCTATTTCTGAATAGTGGAACTCAAAATAATTAACAAATCAATAAGCAAGATAGAATTCTCCTTCCATATGAAAATCCATTTACTAATAGTATCGATATTTTCTAGGCTCAGCATCCTCAATGTTCTAATGATTTCTCTATGACAAAATCTAGGTTCATGCCTAAGTCCAGGGTTCCCTCTTAAGGGTAGCACACCTTGAGGTTCTTGAAAGTCCATTTCCTTCTTCCTTATGACCTATACCAAATAAGAAAGGTATAGCTTATTTGTTTGCTGTTCAAAAAAACAAAAAAAACATAAGGCTTACTAGGTGTGTTAGTCTATTTTCTGTTCGCTAATAACAGACTGCGTGAAAGAAAAGAACCTTGCTTTGGCTCACAGTTGTGGAAGACCAAGGCTGAGAGGCCATGTGTGGGGATGGCCTTCTTGCTGGCAATGCCCTAAGGTGCTGAAGACTATCACATGGCAAGACAAAGGGAACATGTGTTCCTTCCTCTGTTGCCAGATAGCATAACTATCATCTAGGTATCATGTTCTTTCAGTGCTTTTGTTTATATATCAGATGTCTCTTGAAAGCTTGTATGTTCAGAAGTGAAATGATTAGAGATGAGTTGTTACCTCCTAAAAGGATCAATCCATTGGGTGAATTAATACTTTGAAAGGACAAACCCATCGGGTGGTAATCGTAGGCAGTTGTTCATGTCAGGTATTTTGGTCACAGAAATTGAAAAGTGTATTAATGCGCAGAGCATGTCCGTTTGTGTGGAAATTATATTTGAAAATTTCAGAACTTGTTAGTAATTATGTAAAAGTGAAGCATATAATGAAATAATTTGATAGTTTTAACATTATTTAATTAGCCAATATTACTAGTGATTTCCTTTGGGGGGTATTGACTGAGAAAAGGTACATCTTCTGAGTGGCTGGAAATGAACACTTTGTTAGGGAATATGACTGTATGGATTTATATCTATCTATCTGTGTGTCTATCTACCTATCTGTACACAAATAGAGACACATATAAGTGTGACACTTTTTTTAAGAGAGAAAGAAGGAGTGAGTGAGAGAGAAATAGAGAATCAATTTTATTTATTTTTTCATCTAGTCTTTATTTCTCTGACACTTAGTTGTGTACATGGTACTGGAGTTTGAATCTAAATCCTTGCACATGAGAGGCAAGCACTCCAACTGTACAGCCACCACTCCTGGCCCTGAGTGTAACTTCTTAATAATAATAAAATTGTCCCAAATGGTCTGGAAAGAATATTTTTGCAATTATCAACACAGTATTTGATTAATTTTAAAAATAATAATGAGATTGATTTTATTGTGAATGAAATGATACTCACTGTATTCAGTTATACCACAATGAATTTTGTTTCACAATTTGAAAGTGAGGAGCAGCATGCCAAATATTTTATTATTTTCAAACATGTTGCACACAGGTTCATTAAAATATGAAGACGCTTGCAAGAATTTTCTACAAGAAGCATTCAAATTTTAAATCAGAAAAATCCATACTTGTTGAGAGACTTTTATTTAAAGGTAATGTTTCTTTGTATGAAGAGCTCATGTGAGGGAAATTTGAGACAGAAATAAAATAATTATCTTGAACTTTTTAATGTGCAGGTATATTTTAGTGAATCAGTGATAATGATATCATAGTTTCAGATGAGCAAATGCACTTTATCAACACATGATCTTCAAAAGAGCAATGAATACTAATTTAAGATGAAACAGAAGAGTTGACTAAGCAGAACAGAAGTATAGTGCTGAAAACTCCTTCTCATCAAAAGCCTTTCCCAAGACCTCGCTGACATAATCGACTTTGCCAGTGGTAGTGGCTTCACCCTGTAAATTGGGATACTGAAGTCTTTGGTGCTGGAAATGGAAACAGCCCTGTTTGCTATCCAATATCGTATCATGATCTGTTTTTATCCTATTAGCTGGAGATGGAGAAGTTGGAACAGAGCCCCTCTGATCCAAAGTGTTGGAGAAAAGAAAAAACTATCCTAGGAATTGATTAAGGTGAGAGAAAACCCTGCCAGGAGCTACAGTGGAGTCCCAAACTCACAGTGACTTGACCTTGAGGAAGAGAGAAGGGGAGGCAAGGGCAAGGGATAAGAGAGGGCCATGTGACCTTGTGCATATCTTAGAAGTCATTCTACGCTTGATTTACTTGAAAGTTGGGGTAATTTCCCCTATCCACTCTTCTCTTGGCAGATCATTCTTTCTTTCTGTCAAAAGAAGTTAGGGAATTTTAAAAGCTGTATAATTTCTTCCAACTACTTGAGGTCATTGTTTTAGTCAGCTTCTTCATTGCTATGACTAAAAGACCTGGAAAGAACAATTTTAGGAGGAAAAGTTTACTTAAGGGATCATGGTTTCAGAGGTTTTAGTCTACGGATAGCCAGCCTCATTCTTTGGGGCTTGAGGTAAGGCTGAACACCATGGCAAAAGTGTGGCTGAGGGAGGTGGATCAAGGCACACCTTCAGGAAGCAGAGAGAGTACCACTGACCAGATAGAAAATACATACCCGAAGCATACCCACAATGATCCACCTCCTCCAGCACACCCTAGCAGCCTACAGTTACCACTCGATTAATCTTCATAATTCACTGATTCGGTTCAAGCTCTTCTAACCCCATTAGTCATTTCACCTCTCAGCAATTTTGCATTGTTTCACATATTGAACACCTTTCATCCAAACTGTATCATTCCACCCCTGGCCCCCAAAGGCTCATGACAGTCTCTCAATGCCGAATATATTTAGTCCATTTTCAAAAGTCCCCATAGTCTTAACAGTTCCAACATACCCCAAAGTTCCAATTCCAAAGTCTCCTCTGAGATTCAATGCAAACTTGCAGTATGCGCTCTTATTAAAAATCAAATAATGGGGCTGGAGCGGTAGCTTAGCGGTTATGGTGCTTGCCTGGCACGCACGAGTACAGGGGTTCAAACCCTAGCACCCATGTGCACTAATATCAGAGCGATGAAAGCCATATGAAAAACTCAATACTCAATAACAGTTGATTCTCTCTCTCTCTCACTGTCCTTCTCTCTTAAAAAAAACAATCAAATCATGTTACACATGTCCAGTATATAAAGGGACACCATAAGTATTTCCATTCAATAAAATAGGGGCATAGAATGAAGGGATGGGACTAAATGAAGACTGAAAGCCAGTTGAGCAAACAAGTCCTGTAGTTCCATGTCCAGCATCTGGAGCACATGGCACTGTGATATTCTGTCCAAAGGGCTTGTGTAGCTCCGCCCCTATGGCTTTTCAGTTGCTCTCCATATGGGCTCTCTCTAGGCTTGTCTGTACCCAGTTCTACTAGCTTTCTTTGGCCACTGTTCAACGGTGCTGGTATTTCTTCATCTTCGAGATCTTCACCAAGGCCTCAGCTTCCTCCTCACAGCTCCACGCATTACCCTCTTAGGGGCTGCCTTCAGTAACTCTGATCCTGGGGCACCTTTCCTGGCCTCCAAGGCCTTCCTTTGAAATCTCAGTGGAATCTTCTATGAACCCTAACTCTAGCATCTTGCAATTTAGCAGAAACAGCTCCAGGTGGTTGCTTCCAAGGTCTGTTGCCTTCTCGAGCAGTAACCAACCCTCTAGGGACCCTGACTATAGCAGCCTCTGAGTGCCTGGGTGGCTGAGTCCATTGAAAATCCTTCCTAGGCCTCCTTGTGCAAGAAGGGTGCCCATCTGATCCTTCTGATAGGAATTTTTACTCCCTTGAGGCTCAAATGGATGTGGTCTTCTCAGTTCCTCAGATGCCTTCTTGCCATCTTTCTTTTTGTCCCTGGGCTAAGACTTTAGAATTCCATTAGTGGCAGTAATGTCTTTAACAACTTCCTTATCCCGTTTTACTCCCACCTTTCAAGTCCTAGTTTTTCAAATCTTTCTGGTCTGATTTCTGCTCTGTATCATCACAATATATTTGGTTAAAACTGCCAACAATATCCATGCCACCACCTGAATGCTATGCTGTCTAGAAATTTCTTCCACCAGATTAAGAAGTTCATC